>JAPDSC010030825.1:260187-272926 GCA_026290005.1 Latrodectus geometricus | reverse complement strand
TTTTTTGTTTTTTTTTTTTTTTTTTTTTTTTTTTTTTATCTCGGTTCTGTTTTTTTTTAAATTTTTATTAAAAGAGTTTTTAAAGGTTTTTGAAAATCGTCCGATAGAGAATAGGTACTTTAATCCATTGGTATAAACCACGGTCTCTTTAAAATTGTTTGCAGAATTTAATTTCATATTATGCTCAAAGAATAAAATAAAATTTGCTTTTTAATTTGAATTTAAATGAGTTTGATAATTTTGTTGGCTTTGTTTAGGGTAGAGTGATAAAGAATAGTTTGTACTCTATGGCTGACATGTAGGTTTTATTCAAACTTAATTATAAAGTGCTTTTTTTACATTTTACCTTAAAAAATGTCGCCGGAAAAATACTCGCAAACGTCTCTGTTTCGTTTAAATAAAACACAATGATTTTTTTAAAAACATTTTCTTCATTTTATTTGTGTCTGTTTTTAGAATGGCTGATGGACGTAAAAAATTATCGGGTGCTCAGTATAAAAGAAAAAGAGTCGAAAAGCAAGTTCAACGTCAAAAACAGGCTGGAAGTCTGTTAGGTTATCTACAAGAAATGAAAAGAAATGATGATTACACAGGAATATTAGAAGCTGCTTCAAATCTTAATTATGAAGCCAGTACCAATCAAGATACCGATATTGCTAAAGTGGAGCTTACTCCAGAAACATACATAGAATCTACTCCTAGACGTCCACTGAACCTACTCCAGGGACGTCTACTGAAGAAAATCTAGGGACGTCTACTGAACCTACTCCAGGACCGTGTACTGAACCTACTACAGGGATATCTAAAGAAGAGGCACTTGGTACAAGAATAAATTCAGATCCGAGTTCCTGGCCAACTAGCTTATCAAAAGCAGAAATATATTTTTTGGTAAAAGAAGGACTACCTCAACCATTAAAAGAATACAGTTTTCCGTATAATTATACCGGTCGAAGATTTAGCGATCTTCATTATTTGAGAAATATGAAAAATGGTGAGAAAGTCATGCGTAACTGGTTAGTTTATTCAACTACTAAAGACTGTGTTTATTGTTTTTGCTGCAAACTTTTTGGTTCTACTTTAAGTTCCCTTTCCATTGGAGGTTTTAATGACTGGAAACACCTCGCTAAGACTTTAAATCAACATGAAACCTCTAAAAAACATATCGAAAGTCAAAAGTCTTGGATTGAATTAAGTCAAAGAATACAGTACTCTAAAACGATTGACAGTCATTCACAAAGACTTATTACCGCAGAAATAAATTATTGGAGCGAGGTGCTTCTACGAATTGTTTCAACAATAAAAATGCTTGCTCAAAATTGTTCAGCCCTCCGAGGTACAAGTGACAAACTTTACGATTTCGGTAACGGTAATTTTTTACAAATTATTCAATTACTTGCTCAGTTTGATCCGGTAATGGAAGAGCATATCCGCAGAGTGCTTAAAAAAGAAGAAGCCAAAGTGCACTATCTCGGAAAAGAAATTCAAAATGAATTGATTATTCTTTTAGCTGAAAATATAACATCTCATATTATTACGGATATTAAAAAAGCTAAATATTATTCAATAATTCTAGATTGCACTCCTGATATCAGCAAGATCGAGCAAATGACAGTTTTAGTAAGGTATGTATCCATTGACAAGTCCAATCCCAAGGAGGTTTCCATTAAAATTAATGAAAGCTTTTTAGGATTTCTTCCGGTTGAAAGATCGACTGGATATGAACTTTCATCTCTAATACTTAAAAGACTTGAAACATTGGGATTGAATTTGCAGGATATGAGGGGACAGGCTTACGATAATGGGGCCAACATGAGAGGCAGTAAATCGGGAGTACAATCTAGAATAAATGCGTTAAATCCAAGAGCATTTTACCTTCCATGTAGCAGCCACTCATTAAACTTGGTAGTTAATGACGTGGCAAAAGCATCCTTCGAAGCCGCCAATTTTTTTAATATAGTCCAAAAAATATATCTGTTTTTTTCCTCATCAACTTTTCGATGGGCCATATTATTAAAATATGTTTCCGGACTTACTTTGAAACCTTTAAGTGAGACTCGTTGGGAAAGCCGAATAGATGCATTAAAACCACTAAGGTATCAATTAGGAGGGATATACGATGCTTTACTTTCTGTTTGTAATAACTCGGAGGTTGACAATTCTATAAGAGTTGAGGCTTCTGGATTATTAAGTTGTGTTAAACAATTTAAATTCTTATGCTGCATTGTAATTTGGTACAAAATCTTAAATTGTATCAACCCTATAAGTAATCTCTTGCAGACAAAAGACTATGATTTACCATCTGCTATGGAGCTCTTGAAAAATTGTGAAGATTTTTTCAAGGATCTTAGATCGGACAGAGCCTTTAATGAAATGCTTTGCGATGCTCGAGAACTCGCAGACGAAATTGACATACCAGCTAATTTTGAGCTCACCCAGCCACGTCATAGAGTTCGAAGAAGGAATGTTAATTTCGACTATGAGGCGAAAGATGATCCAATAGAAGATCCTGTTTTGAAATATAAGGCAGAATTTTATTTTTTTACATTAGATAAAGCTATCAATGCACTTGAATCCAGGTTTGATTTGATCAGTACCCACAGCAACTATTTCCAATTTTTATACAATATTTCTGATTTAAAAGATATTCCTCAAAACGACATTATAAAGTATTGTAAAGATTTAGAAACAGTGTTGACAGATGGGAATTCATCCGATATAAACGCGCTTGACTTGGCAGACGAGATAGTAGCTGTTTTGGCTTTGCTAAACAAAAAAGAAAGTCCAGTTGAGATTTTAAAATTCATATCGAACCTGGATTTTGCTCCCAATCTTGGTATAGTCTTAAGAATATTGCTGACTCTCCCAATAAGTGTGGCAAGTGGAGAAAGGAGTTTCTCCAAATTAAAATTAATTAAAAATTTTTTACGCTCCACAACTACCGAGGATCGACTAAACGGCTTAACAACAATAGCCGTCGAACATGACCTGTCTGAAAAAATTAATGTTAAAGAAATTATAAAACAATTTTCAGAATTAAAAGTGAGAAAAAAACACTTTTAATTTCAACTCTCGGATTAAATGTATTTTTAATAAGTAATAAAGTTTTAATATTTAGTGGTTTTATAATTTGTTTTACTTTTTTTTTAATATCTGTTCTAGATTTTATGATTATGCACCAGAAATGACTTTCCTTTTTTTCTGCGCAACCCTAATTTTAATTTAGTGCCAAAAACAAATAAATAAATTTGTATTTTTTTGCTAATCAAAACTTGAACATTACTGATGATTGCAAATTTTTTACTCGTTTTATTTTACCATTAATCGTGGAAAGGGTTTAGGTTATCTCTTTTAATTTTTGTTATAAAGGGGCGGCATTTTACCTCTTTGCCCGGGGCGGCGAAGCTGCTAGCGCCGGCCCTGTTTGGCATAATGAAATGAGGTAAGACATTTTGGAAAATGGTATTTTTTAAGTGCGGGAAGCACCTGAATATATGTTAAAGGTCTCCGAGTAGTTGATAATAGACGTGTCAAACTTCTTATGTCACATCCCAAAAGCCGAATTTCATTGCAATATTCTTATGGTCATATCTATCTTACATCCCACTGCAGTTGTTCTAGTTATATGATTAGCAGTTTTAACTGTTCACGTGACTTGCATCTCTACATCATCATTGAATTTAATCATAAATCAGTCATCATTAAACTTATGTAACCTTATGTTTTCCATTGTAGGAGGTAATATCTGAAAAAATACATTATCAGTACATTGTTTGTTAGTGTTGACCAGAAGTGTAGAATTTCCTATCAATTTCTGAAATTGAAACTGAATTTGACAACCCCAATATGTCTAATATAATAATTATTAACTTTTCTTTCTTTTTTTTTCTGTCGCTGTCAAGTTTTTAAAATTTGGATTTGGATTGGGAAAATTGTCGCTGTCAAGTTTTAAAAAGTATTTTAAAATTTGGAGGCACTCAAAGAAAAAGATAAGTTTCGAAGTTGTTTTCAAACCAATAATGTACAGTGTAAAATAGTTTATGATAGTAGTTTTGAGTGTAAAATAAAATAATGTAATATGTTTCAAAGCAACAGTACGTTTATTAAGAATTAATTACAAATTAATGATAAGGATACTTTTAATGAGAAATTTGATCTTGATGGTTATGGAAAGTTTCTCTAATATTTGGTTATAAAAATGGGAATGCTACTCTCAATTCATTTTCTATATTTAACATTCTTGGTCTTTTTCTCGTTTTTATGTTGGTTAATACTGACAATTTGAATTCACATAAATAAGATTATAATATATATACTGGGAAGAGAGACTTGAAAACTTCTTCAGTTGGAGCTTTATGAACGGTCACAGTTATCGAAGATTAAAACAGTTTCTAACTGTAAAAAATATGGTACTTAACTGCAAAAATAAAATATCTTTTACACTGAATTTTTCTTGATTTAAACAAACTTAATAAAAAATTAATTCCATTATTTGTAATATAACCTTTACTCGTTATGTAATATACATTTATAAAATTTGGGTGGCACACTTTAAGAATTAGGCAGGGCACAAAAATGCTGCTGCACAGTGGTTGAGAACAATTGGTCTAACTCATAGTAACCTTTCAGTTTAAACCCTGTAAATTTTGTCGTAATGGCCATAATTACGTTAGAAAGCCTTACATAAAAAACCGAAGTATATATAAAAAAAAAACGATGACCACTCACAGTTATTTTATTCAATACCTGATGAAGTGTCCTCTGAATGCTTTAATATGCTATTACCGTTATGGGTTTTTATTCATTTATTTTTAAAAATTATAAGAAAGTAGATGGGTCGTAATACTTATGCCATATAATTCTGTAAAGTAACATCTACAAATTTATTAAATCATTAGAAACATCAAAAGTTATTATTAACGCAATATTATTGAAAGATTTATGACATACATATAGAAAAAAAAAACAAGCTATCTAATAATTATTGTGGATATGCTTCAAATGATTTACTTCCTGGATACTGAACCAATTATTATCTGTTACACTTGACAGCAAACATGTTTCATCCCATTTCAAGCACAATGCTTCTTCATTTGTGACACATTTTTCAAATTATTAATAATTGCCACTAAAATTTAACCAGTACTTACAGATATTTAAGCGAAATGTATTAAATTCTTCTTAAAACTTATGCTAAAATCTTTTATCAGAAAAAAACCAAAAGTTAAATTGCATGTTCAATAATGTTTAAAAAATTAAAAAATGTTATCTAACCTACTCTTCTTTAAATGCTATACAGGAATTGCTTATAGTACATAAATGGCAATTGAAATTTTTATACCAAGAAAAAAGACATGTCATGCACGATAAATTAGCATGACAGATAAAAAAAAAGTAGGGAAATGCATATTTTTCATATAAAAATGGCAATTGTTTCAGCAAAGGTAGTTATCAGCGCTTGTCTGTTTTAGCAGATTAGATTTTCAACACGGTAGTAATGACTTCACTTACATAAGACGTTACATTATAGAGAAACATACCTCTAATAGTGTGCTGGCTAAAATGATTTTTCTTAATATTAATGAATAATAAAATATTTCGTAAAACTTAATATTATTTGATAAATAATATAAATAAAACATTTATTGCAAATACTTAACATAAATTATTTCTCTTTTATGTTACATATTTATATATACTTACTTTGATGTGTGCTTGGGCATTAACCGTAACAAGCTTCACTAACAAATGTCACTTTTTAAATTAATATAGTTTTTGTTACTTTAAAAATGAAAATTCCCAAAAACGAGAAATATTTTTCAAAAATTTTACTGTGATGTGTTATTTTGTTTTGCTTTTATATTGCATATAAAAGCAATATAATAATAAATTGTCAAGAGTATTAATTATATATTTGGGTTAGAGTTCTATGCTGCTGACTACTGAATTACTACACCAAAATCTGCTACGCAAATAAAAATTTTAAAACAAGATGATGTGATATGTAAATGATTATTTTTCAACTAATTTCTGTTGAACAGGCAGCAATAGTAATGTCTACTTGTGTTTAAGCGAAGAAATTGTAAATCAGCTTTCTCATATACAAATTGTATTTGATCGTTTTTGCTTAATAGAATTGTTGTGATACCTCATGTAAAAAGATGAAAAGCACAATAGCATGATTTTAACTTTAATATGGGCCAAACTGCAATCAACCAGGATTTTGACTCAGTATTGTAATACTTTTTTCCATGGTTGCCAACATCGAATGAAAGTCTCCAGAATATGCAGTCTATAGGTTCAGAACTCTCTTGCAGAACGCCGTTCTGTAGCACAGCAGTTCGCTATCATCAACAGTTAAAAAAATACATGCTACTTAAATGACTTTATTAGATCACACAAACGTTACAAGCTATGAGTTATGAAATGGGTCATTGCGTCTGCATGAACAATTCAATGATGCTTGCAGCAATATGGACAGTCTGCAAGGCCACCATTCCTCCGTCTTCCCTTGAAGCTTTAATACAGATTGGAGTGCCTATAGTAGTGCAATTATAGAGAGGGTGCAACATGAATGCAGGAGCGCGGGATGTTATATGTTTCCAAATGAATTTCGGTTCCTTTTGCAGTTTCATAATGATCGCATTCATGTTTGGAGACATCTTGGATTTATTTTATTCACATAAGATTAAATTAGTTTGATAAACATAATATATATAGGCTTGCTAGATTTCTGAAATGTTCAACCAAGACACCGGAATCCTCCAGCGTTTTGGTTATTTAAGGGTAAGAATTTAGTGAGTTTTTAGAATTCTAAAAAGTAGTTTATTCTCAATGCTAGAAATAAATGGTTACTGATCAGGAATTTATAAACTAGGAGATAATAATAAATGATACAAGCATATACATTAAAACATTTTATTTCTTGCTTGTTAATATTTGTAAGTTGTTTAAGTAAGAAAAAACACTCTGAAGAATATTCCCAAAAAATGTAATTAAATTCTTAATCCTAAAAGAATGCATTACAATTTTATAATTGAATTCATTAAAAAATTAAACTTTTTTGCCAAATAACGCACATGTAAAAATTTATTTTGTAGGCAAATATTTGTAAATTTACTTGATTTAAGAATTTTTCCCGAATTTAGTTTAATTCTTATTTTTATCAATTTAAAGCATATGAATTAAAAAAGGCATTAAATAGAAAAATTACTTCATAATAAATTTTGCATATAAATATGCAAAAAAACAAAAATGATGGCATTGAATTTCCTTATAAAAGCAATAAAAAATCAGCTGAAACCGATCATAAAATATAATGTTCTCTTTTTCTATCGAAGAAAACTTCATAACTTATTTACAATAATTTTATAAAAGCATTGATTAAAAAAAAACGATGTGAGTAAAATATTATTTTTTCAACTTTATCTGAATAAAAGTTAAGAATATTTAAAAAATG
Organism: Latrodectus geometricus; assembly: GCA_026290005.1. NCBI lineage: Eukaryota > Metazoa > Arthropoda > Arachnida > Araneae > Theridiidae > Latrodectus > Latrodectus geometricus. The sequence continues at coordinate 265,470 of JAPDSC010030825.1, read as the reverse complement.
CTAGCTTTTATTCAGGTAAAGTTTGAAGTTCAAGTTCAGAAAGTGAAAAATGTTTCAGAAGAGGAAAGCATGAGTTTTCGTGTCAATGCTTTTTGAAGTAAAAGTTGTCACTAATCCTGACAGAATCATCTCAATTATTCTCTTTTTCCACTCATGATTAGTAGCTCTCGTCATTTGTCCCAACAAGTCTTTTAGATAAAAATAGAATCCTTGATTAAAATAGATTTTTCACAATGTTAAACGAGTATCATGGCACTGAAAGGAGTTAGTACTAATGTGGTGCCTCCATATCTGTGTATGATGGATCTTTGAGTTCAATGAGATTTAAAATGAGTTTACTTGACTAATATGCAATTGTGTCTCATTATAAAATGCATTTTTAAAATTTTAAATCACTTCAAATTTTCAATGTAAAAGAATTCTACTGAATAATATTTACAATGATTTAGTTGTATTAAATTCAGCCCTTGTGTGTCATAATGGCAAACTTGCTTTGATAATGAATATTAAGAGATTAAAATACATATTAAATGTATGAAAATATTTTGAATAGATCTAATCTGTATTTTCATGATCAAAATTTCCGTATTAAAGTTATTACTCAAAGTAAGGATTTATGTAAGTATTGGAAAAACAAGTTATGTACTTTTAAAAATCCTGTTTAAAAGTTGAAGTCTGTGTTGTATAAACTTACCAACGCTTATGGAATTTTATCGATGGCATAAATACGCTTATTTACAATCAAAAGAAGAATAATGGGAAACAATTATTTCAGTATAAAAGCAAATTTTTTATTGATATGGTAAACCACTTTTTCCTGTGTTATTTTTCCCAGCATGAAATAGGCAAGAAGTATTACTCTTTTAAGGCTCTGTATTTTTGCAAAAAAAAAAAAAAAAAGTTTTTATGTTAAAAATATAATACATCTGATACTCCTTTCCGGATTCAATATCCTCATAGTTTTATATTATATATTTAGAACGCAGAAAGCATTCCTATAGTTCCCTATGTAATAATAATAAATAAAATACACAATTAAAAAAAATTTGGATGCTAGTAAAGTTTAGAATAACTTTAGCATAGGAACAAATCATTGGCGTAAAATGAAGAATACACATAAAAAAATTAAAATAAAGCAAATGTGGGAGAATAATTCTTTGTAGCAGTACTAAGAATATAAAAGATACATTCATAGAAATGATAAACATGTATTGATTAGAAATGAAAAATATATTGATTTAAAGATGTCTACTGCGATGTGTCCTCTCATCAAACAGTAGAGTTTGAAATACATATGTTTTTCATAGATGTGATATTATTAACAGTAAAGCTGGGAAATACTGTTTCTGCTCTGAAGCAATGCAATAATTGTTGAACAATAAAAATATATATTTTACAGCAAAGAATCACTTGACTATATTCCTAATCGGATTTAGGTTAGGAAAGAAAACTGTTAATTCAACAATGTTTATTAATTCAATAATGTTTTCACCAACATGAATTATATGATCCCGGCTCAATGGCTTCAGCATAGGAGGTTTTAAAATATCGGTTACATAATTTTATGCGGTTAAATTGCTATTATAAATGGTAAACAAATCCATGGAAAAATTTATATTGATTCTGCCTCATACTCATTATCCCATTTGATTTTTAATGAATCCCTTTCCAAGCAAATGGAGAAGCTACTTTAAATGCATCAACACTAGACATAGCAAAATATGTCTGACATTAGATTTTAAGTTAAATAGAGACTCATTTGTACACAGAAATGAGCTTCAATCTATTTTATTGTAATTATTTGGTATCTGTTGTCGATATTCACCATTGTACAACTTTTCAGACTGCACGGTATTGTACAGTCAATATTATACACACCTTTGGCGTTCGCTTATAAAGACTATACAAATAGAACTTATTTTGGATTGTTCAGATGGAGATCTTTCACTAGGTTGCCAAAAAATATCTCGTTCGAAAGACAATTAACAGGGTATATAGGTATTTGTTTGGTGTGGTAACATATACACGAGCCTGTTCTGGACAACGCCCGATATTCCTTGTTTATTACAATGTAAAAACAATTCATAACTTTGAAAAAGAATTCCTCACCTCCCCACCAACTTACAACATTTCTTTGTCTTTTTCCGGATTCATAATTCCCAGAATCACATCAAGCAATGGATTCTGAGAAATCAGTTTATCGTGACGTTTTGGAGTTACTTTTGCTCAAAATACTAAAAAGGTGAACATTTAAGTTTTGATACAGTCAGTAAAATAAAAAAATTCTGTGAAATCATAATTTCTAATTTAATTTTCTACTTTGTCATAATGAAAGATGATATATGTATCATCGTTTCTCAGAAGAATGTAATAAGTTTCTGAACTTAAAAAAACAGTTTATTTTATTGAAAGTAAATGGGTCATAAACATTTGAGAAACAATAGAGAGCTAAATACATGGATCTTAGTCAATAATTTTTCCTTGGTTATCAAGAAGAACAATGTTTTTGCCGCTAAGTTAAAAAGAATTTGAAAGTAAAACATTTCCTTCAAGCAGGTAATATTTGATAGTATGCATGTTCATGTTAGCTCATTCATGTTAGAAAAATTTTATTTACATATTCCTTTTAATATTAATTTGCATTAATGCCAATTTTTGAATTTTATTTAACTAATAAATTTTAATTAGATAGATAAAATAAATAATTCCGTTTATTCATATAATTTTAGATCAGAATGTTAATATTGATAAGAGTAAGAACTCATAATTGGTATAAAAAAGATGTTAGCAATATTTGGCACACTTTTATTCGTTTTTGTGAGGACGCTATGTATAAAGAAAAAGTATTAAAGCACTGTGTTAAAGAAAAATTGTTGTTTTATTTATATCAGATAAAACTTTATTTCAATTTTAATATTTATATACGTTAGTTGATTCGGTTCAGATCTCCATTTTCTTAATAATATTTATTAGAATAATAGAATTTAAATCACCAAGAACTTTTTGCGTTTAATGTATTTGTGAATTGATTAAAAATTTAAAAACTACTCTTCAGTGTTGATCGGGATACATAAATTATAATTTTTCCCTATCAAAAATTATTGAAATCATGACTTAGAATTTAAAAGCCTCGCTTTATAAGGAAATAAATGAATAGATATTTCGATAAAACTAGCATTTTATTCTTCCCGCACTTTTGCCAAAAGTAGTTAATTTCGTGATGATCCTGTAGATGATTTCTGTTAGTGTACATATTTTCTTCAATTTGTAACCAATTTATGAATAAATGGCCTAATGCTCACATTATGCAGAAGCTTGGAATGAAAGAAGAAATATAGGTTTCTTAATATTTTGACTTTTAAGATTTCAAAATCTTGAAAGTTCTTAAAATTACAATGTGGATAGTAGAATGTATCGCAAACTATTGCCTGGCAGAAGAATAAGTGATACCAATAAGCAGAAGAGTAATTGAAAAGTACATTAAGGTAAATAGTACATAAAATATTAAGGTAAATAGTACAGGTAAATGTTACCACAAAAAGCTTCTGGCAAAAGCAACATTTTAAAAAAATTGGAGACAATGTTTCGGGATTATCAGGATTGCTGCACCGATTAACTTCTCTGTTTTTGAGTCTTGGAACTTGAACCCAAATTTACTGGATGGGAAAATGAAATGCTGAGTTTCAAAACGCATGGCCGACGAAGAGGAAAGAGAACTGAGAACACATTTAAAAATAAGGACTCAACAGATGTCAAAAAGAGTAAGTGATGTAAAAGTTTAAGAACAGAATCATATTTTCAAACCTCTTTGTGAACCATTTCATAACATTTACTGTTTCTTATTAAAGCCAGCGTTTGTTATCAGTAAAAGAATACGAAGACAGAACATAAACCTATTATACTTCCTTAATTTGCTTTTCAACACCGTTTTGTGAAAATCATTATCAGAGAATAGTGTTTCTTATCAGATCTTACTTTTAAAGGAAATATAATATATCGTTGTAATTTACTAGTTTTGTATATTGTGAAATAAAACATTGATCAGGAAAATATGATCAATGTTTTTATTTCAGAGAGAGTCTGGAACATTGGGAAAATATTTAATAACTAAAAATGGTTACAAAGAATGAAAATAATGCAATTATTGTTCCTTCTCTTTGATTTTGTAAAAAATATCAACAATCTAATTAATATACATAAACAGCAAGAAAACAGCAAGATTTATTTATATGGCTCATTATAATTATTTAATTCTTCAGTCATATTGTCAAAATTATATTGAATTCCACCTGAAAGAAGAAACAAATTTTTTTTATTCAATTCCTACTATTAGTCTCTCTTTATATATATATATATATATTAACTTGCATAATGTACATACATTTACAGATTATCTACTTTTATGCTTCTTTTAAAAGTTATGCTATTTAGAGTAATATTTTTTTTATCAAAACACTTTCCGCTCAAATTGAGAGTAATTTTCTGCAAAAGAAAAAAAAATACTCAGTTATAATGCGGGGATTTTTGTCTATAATAATCAATACATATTTTTACTTCACAATGCCTGGTGTTCCAATTCAGATTAATTATACCAGAGAGAATAAATTTTAATGGGCTTTGTAATAACTTCACATTTTTTTTTTACCTATTGAGTCTTCTTAAATATAGATTTAAAAGTCAATCTCCGCCAAATCAATAAAATAAAAGATTTAATGGTTTTTTTCATTTAACCAGACATTGCTTAAAATAACACTCCTTTCAGCATCAAAAACAAAGAGTTATAGTCTGCATTATGATGTTATCCTCATACGAGCATATCCGGTTAGAAGACTCTTGTATCTGCAAAACTTGTGTTCTCTGTCGAATGACCGCTTAATGTCATCGATAAATACAGTAGGAAGTGGTGGCGAGACCATAGACGAATTTTCTCGCCAGTTTCCTCGCCATGTGTGCGAAGGAAAATAAAAAAAGAGAAAAACGGTTCAACAACCTGCCTCTCACTTTTCTTCTGCAACCACTTCCTAATCTAAGCAATAGAAAGTGAACGATTATATTCGCTCTGATTGCCTTGCTTCTAAACAATCAAAAATAACCCCATGAATGAGAAATAAATTGGGCGATTCTCTTTCTGTATTATCAAAATAGACTTAATAATGTGCTCACACTGGCATTCAATTTGCTTAGATCATTGCGCTATTCATAAACATATTGTTCATAAGCCAATCAAAGGTGTTACATTTAAACTCGATGCTTTTATTACACAAATATTACGCCAACGAGTTT
>JAPDSC010030825.1:240083-259787 GCA_026290005.1 Latrodectus geometricus | reverse complement strand
TATTCATTAGTTTACTCAACACTAAAGTTCAGGTGGGAATTCCTTTTTTCTGCCTCTCAGAGTAGAATGTGGCCCTATGTTTCTGTGTAATTATTGCTTGGCTGGATGGGTACTATCACCCCTCTTAATTTGTAAAAACACTTTAGAGTCCTCTTGTATGTAAATCTTCTTAAGCGTGCTTACTCAATATCACCTCAATACTCAATATTACCACTTCACTTGTCGCCCAACCTGTCTAGTGGTTAGCGTACCTGACAACAGATGGGAGGGACCTGGGTTCGAATTCTGGCTCGGGCATGGATGTACTTTCTCTCTCTCTCTCTTTCTTGTCTTTGTGCTTTCTTTGTGTGTGAATGGTTGCCTACCCTATAAACGGGTACCTATGGTATGTGTGTACTGAGGAAGTTGGACTCCACACCAAATATGGTTCAGTTGGAAAAGTGGAGCAGCGCACCTCATATTGCCGGCCTGGCTGGCACACGACAACAACAACACTTCACTTTAATATCTGGTAAAGTGGATGGGGAGCACTTTCAGTGCCTACAGTGAGAAGGAATACATTACCTTTTATTTTAGGCGTTGGCTTTACAGGACGCTCTTCGTATTTTACCTTCCAGGCCAGAAAACTCTTCTTTTTTTGTTAGGGGCAAAACTAACATCCATTGTACTCGTCGTGATGAGTTAAATATATGTAACAGATAAATTAATTGAATATATGTAGGTTGTTATTATTAAATTTAAATCTTGTAAGTGATATTAAAAAATTATTATAAGAGATTTAGTAATGAACAACTAGTTCTTTTCTAATATGAATTTTTTCTATACAATCCAAATTAAGAACTTTAAATTTTCCTTTTTCGTCAGTATTGTCTTTCTTTATATAACGATAAGAAATAGTTTTCATACTTTGCTTTTAAATGAATTTAATCAAATATATTATTTATTGAATGAGTTAAAATTTATTTGTAACAAATGAATACATATATAAAATGATAATAATATTCTCTTTAAGGAATTTAGAAAATCAAAAATATCAAAATTACATTTATTGTAAAGACATAGAGAGATGAGAATTTGATTACCGTTAAAAACTGAATGAGTAAAAGTAAATTATATTTCGTTGTTCTAGATTTAATCAGGGATTCCTATATTTATATTTACCAAGCTACCTCCTGCCTTATATTATACCAATGAACAAAAAACATTTTATAGCTATCATATTTATCTTGGTTTTCTCATTTTCATCCTTTAAAGTTATTGAATCTTAGTCTATTAAAAACATTTATATACATATATTAATTTCTTTTTAAATAAGTTAAAATGTGTTCATATTTTTATAAACGCATATAATTTTTTAAATAAAAATGGAGCAATTGGCATGAAACTAAGTAATATTTTCACTACGCAAATATTTATTCAGTTTATTTTTAAAATTCATTAAAGTATTACTTTGCCCTGTCAAGGGGCAATATAGAACTCTTTAGGTCAGTATTTGGTTAGCATTGAGTAAAAAGGAAAGAGATATCAAGTTTCTCTCTTCTACATGCCCATGTACTTACACCAATGTTGAAGAATTTTTCCGGGTTCCTTTGCTATACGAAATTTGATTCACTAACAGTGAAAAGACTTTTTGGAAGGCAAAAAAACAAAGATGTTATAAGAAGCCATATTCCAGTATTCTAAATATGTTAAACTCAAATTTCTGATAACATGGATATAAGAGAAGATTTTGTGAGCACCCCAATAAGTCATCTTACAAACTTAGAATAAGTAAATAATTTTGAATATAAGAATTTGTTCAAATGTGTTAATCAAAATTAGTAACTTCTTGTTGAAACTACGTAATATATTCGAGATAGATACTAAAATAAGTAATCGGAAAAACACTTTGAGTCTTAATATTTGTTCTTTTATCAAAAGAGATGCATTGTGCTGCTATAACTCTGTGAAATATTTGCTTTAAAGTACGTGGAACTTTATGCATTTTTTTCTGACATCTTTAAATGAATCCTTCAATTTCTTCATCAACAGGAATCAGTTTACATTTATCTCTTATCCCATTTAGTGATGAAAGTTTTAAAAGTAAAAGTGAGACATTAAAGTTTAACAGTTTGCAAGCACAAGAAACGTATTATGTATTTCTAATATGTTATGTCTTCAAGTTGATATTCTAATATTCTATGATAAGAATGTTTGATAAAATTCAGAATCATTACTAGCAATATTTATGTTCTAAAGAATGGAATTTCAAATAGACAAACTGAATATCAAATGGCTACAGTAGTTAAAAATTAAAAATGTTAATGCTTCCTTTAGATTTCAAACTTAATCTTATAATTCAACAATTAAAACCTGTTTGAACTTATTTTGAAGTTTTTGAATATTTAAACAGCCTCTATATTAAGTTAAATAAACCAAAAATATAAACTCACCATTTTCGTTCTACCATAAATAAAGAAAAAAATTGGCCAAAAATTTCGGAAACAGTGTGGTAACTTCTTGGGAGTTCAACAGAGCAACAACAAAGATCAGACATATAAAAAATTATTTCAAACGTGGATGGTAACTTTAAACTCTCCGATTTCAGAATATTCCTTAAAAGACTTATGTTATATCTGTCGGACAAGTCTTAAATAACATATATGTGTTATTATATACGTGTACACATTACGTTGCATTTTTTATGTAGCATAAACTAAAACAAATTTAGAAATATTAGTTTCAAGATGAGATAGGTAAACTTTTCTACCTAAATATATAATAAAAAAGTTTCTTTTTATCAGAGAAGATACAAGGAACAAATTACGAAATATCATTTGAAGATTAATACAATATGTCCAATTATTTTTAAAATAAACAGCCAAAACAATAATTTTCAATCTCTTGCGTTACTCCTTGATTTTCACAGCCTATGTGATAAATGTCAAATTGCCAAAAGTATTCTAACAACGTGCAAACATAATAATTATTATTTCTATTTATCGAATTTGACGAACGGAATATATATATATCCTAATATTCTGTTTTCAACGTAAACTTTGTAAAAAATTATCATTTGTAATTCTTAAAGTAATGAAGGAGATAGTTCGTTGACAGTATAGAAATTCGTATACTGTCAACGAACGTAGAAATTTCCACATTTGCTACGAAAAATTAGAAGCAAGAAAGAGATTTTCGAGGTACGTTTTCTCATGAAACAAAATTATATCTGGTAAGATTCTAACAGCGAAATTTCTGGGGGAAGGTAAGCCTTTTAACAGCATAGTAAAAGTAATCACAGAGGTGTGGAAGTATATTCAATGATAATTCTGTATTTGGAATACGCGATGACGAGAAATTGCAATTTATAAACCATTCTGAAAATTGTTTGAAGTTATAAATAATTTTTCCTTATTTTTTCCTTAAACAAATGATGATACACAATGATTAATTATAATAAATCTCCTTATTTTCAAGTTTTTTAAGCATTTTTGTATTAAGTAAGAAAATAAAATTGAGGTAAATAAAAAAAAAAAGCAGCAAACAGTTACAGTGTATAGAAAGATTTTAATGGCTTGAAATCTTATAAATCAATAAAAATAAAATTCAAATAGTAAATTTATAAGAATAGTAAAAATCAAGAACAACAAATAAAAGTGCATTATATTTTTTTTAATGTTTTTTAAATATATAATTTTGATTAATTGAACCAGGTATGCAAAAGTAATTAATATTATAAAAATAAATTAAATAATAGTAAAAGAAAATACGTAAAAATGGAGCGGCATATTTATGATTTTTTTCGTAATAATATTTAATTTATATAATTTTTTTCGGAAAATGGTTACGTTATTTAAGAAAGTATATAGTTATTTCAATAAAAAATATTTTAAAAAATTAAATATATCATTAAAAAATTTAACAACAGAATATAAACAAATCTTTATAAAAAAAAATAAAACTTTTTATTGAATTTCATTTAATAAAAATGGGTAAAAGGGGGTTTTACAGTCCAGGTAGCTGCAAATTTGATGTTTTTTCTTCACCAAGCTGAAGATACTAAAAGTAAAGGAATTTGGTAAGAAACCACACACATTATGATTGTAAATTTTCTGTTTCTGAAAGATATTAATTACATAAGAAAAAGGGGAACAAAATGACGGTATTTTTAAATCGATAACCCCCAAAAGATATACAGGAGCATAGTATGAATTAATATATTATATGAGTTAATTCATAATAATAAACATATTATGAATTAAAATTGATTAAATTTCCTTAAAAATATCATAAATAAATAAAAATGTTAACGAAAAATGAGCTGCCTGAAATTTTATAGTTTAATTATAAAATAAGGAGCAATATTTCCTAAAAATAATTCTAATTAAAATTCTAGCGAATAACATATAGTTTAGAAAAATCATCTTTATAAAATAACGAACTTTAGATATTCAAAATAAATTATTTCTAGAAAAATGACGTTCAATGACATTTAAAATAAATATTATAATATATATAATTACATTTATAAAAATAAATATTTTTTTTAAATTTATAAGTTAGTAATTAGAGCATAAAGCTGTGAAAGTACAAAAAAAAAAATTTTTTTTTATTCTATCTAATTATGCAATAAAAACATTATTTTATAATAAGAAAAAATTGCAGAAATGTGAGAGTTTTTGAGGTCCTTAGAAATAAAATAAAATTAAGAACTTTAGGTTAAAATTAAGAATTATCAATAAAAAAAAACTCATTTAACACATTTAATAATAGAATTCTCATAAAACGTAAAAGAATATAAGATTATCCAATTTTAGCCTTCTGACGAAATAGAATTCGGTTGTTTTATGATAAAAAAATAGTTAAAAATTTTAATACCATTCAAGAAAGTTGTTGAATATTAAATGAATAAAATTCTTATATTTAATTTTTGATCTTCTTTTTATTGAAATGCGTAATACACAATAGTAATGTTAAACATAAAAAAATAGACTTTGAACGGAAATTTATAAATGCAAATTACACAATAAAAAATTACCTATAATGCACAATTATGAAGTTTTGAAACCAGAGTCAATCTGTATTTGGCACCTAGTTGCATTTGGCGAAATTTTTGAAGACGAAAATATAATCGCCAAATTTAGCTATATTTGGTAGTTTTTTGCTATCGGCAAACGGTGACCGTAATACTACTATTAGCCGATAAATGTTTTTAATTAGTTATGTCATTGTACTTTTGATGGGTAAATTATGTGCCAATGTGATATAATTTGCATATTCTATGCGAGAAAAATATCTGTTCTTTCAATGAGATAAAGACACTTCAGATTCGCACATTATATACAAAATATTTAATGATAGTTTTAAGTATATGATCCCCAGTAAAAAATAACACAAAAATCTAATAATTTTCAAAAAAGAAATTGAAGTTGAAAATATCGGCTGTTTAATTAGCTTTTATCTACATATTAAAGTGAAATTAAATTAATTTAAGGTATTTATTTAAAATGTTCGCACAATGGCCATTTTTCCATCAGATCCACATTATTAAGCTCAAGTTGGCTTAAAATTAAAGTGAAACGAAGTCTTAAAATTGACATAATAAATTACTGAATTGATATTCTTAATAATATCAAAAAAATGGCTAAAAATTAGTAAGTGCAATAATCAGCCATATTGTGAGTTTCCACTTCTGTACCAAATTGTTGGGAATATCAGTGTTCATCACTAAATTATGTAAATCTGTTTATGCATGCATGAAGTGGGGACAACTGGACGGGGCTCTAAGCTACAACTAGTGCGTTGTAATGGTCTGAAACTGAAGTTAGAAGAAGGCGGTGCAAATAAATGGAATAATATTACAGATGTTGCAATATAAAGCTATAAAACAAAAACTTCATGAAAATTATGAAAAACATCAGAGAGAAATGTTATATACATATAAAAAAATATAAAAGAAAAGAAAACCAATTAAGTTCAATGAAAAATTAATATATGATGCATAGTGTAATATACAGTATGTATTATAATGTATAGTATAAGGTATGTATGATAGTGTCTATGACTTATAGAGCAAAATTTCAATAAATTAGTTCTAAATTGTATGTCAGTAACAGGTCAAGTTTCATTCTTCATCAAGAAAATCCATTAACTATTAAGTCTTTTAAAGCTTTGTTTTTGATAATCCACCATTGCCATATTTTCCAATAACTGCTTAGTGCTGCAAGTTGCCAAAAAAGTCAAATATGTGGATGAAACAAAAAAACTCATGAAAAAATTATTTTTTCTATTTATTTTATAATAATAAACAGCATGAATCTGGATCATTAGTATGATAATTCTAATATTCTGCAAAAAGATAAAAAGTAACAATTCGGAACTTTTTTGTTATTGTCTAAAACTTTTTGTCTCTGCCTAGAATCGAATTATTTAAGGATTAGATAAGAATAATGAATGTTGAGAATAATAAAAAATTAAAAATGTCAATTAGAATAAATTTCCTTAAAGAATCAAATTAAGATTTAAAAACTTTAGGGGAATCTGGATATTAAAGGAATTCCAATAGTATTTTCATATAGTAAATTCGAAAAGATTTAAAAGAATTTAATTGAACGATTTTACGATTTTATAAGGCATTAAAACTTGCATGCAGGATAATTACGGTTTTGAATATGAATCAAGTTTACGTAATATGAATTAAGTAAAATTGATTACGAATTAAGATTTTATAAAACACTAGGAAATGTAGAAGACAATTAAGTGTTTTGTATAAATCGCAAACAAAAGAAGCGTCATCAAAACAACCCTTTGAAAATATTAGTTTGGGGAAAAAGCAATCCATTATTTTTTCGGTAGACGTCTGTAGTGATCGATATCTCGTGAGGTATCTATCTAACAATTTCAGATTTACGCTCGTTGGAAAGGTGACATTTGACACTAAAATATTCTCTTTCGGTTTTTTGTTTGATTAATTCAGTTACGAGTACAAGGTTATAAAAATAGAAGACAACAAACAGAAAATTCGATGCATTTTAGTTTTTCTTTTATAATGGCGAAAATGCTAACCAGATGGCTAAAATTGTGAAAGGTGTTTATCGTCCTATATAAGACTGTAACAACCAGTTACGTACAATTTTTGTTTCGTCGATTCCGTTAGGGTATTATTGATGTTAAAGATGCACCTCGCATGTGGATACAGCATCGTCGAAAATGTCTATAAAATATCAAAAATGATCGAAGTTAACCGCATGTCAGCAGTCGTAACGCGCAAGACCTAAAAATCTACATGAAAGCTGTTTTAAACCTTTTTACAAAGTGAATCCAAAAGAAGTTACATAAAGTTCACGTAAAAATAATGGATTTCTTTTTCCCCAGCCTAATATTAATTAAATACGGAGTTTTTAACGATCGGAAGTATAGAATTAAAACAGAGTAATTGTAATATAAAATATTGATTTCATTAATAATAAAGTAATAAAATAATAGTTTAGATCAGATCGGCAAAACAATAAAATAACATTAAAACACTTTTGAAAAAATATTTATGTACTACGGAAATTATCCCTCTTAAAATTAGAAATGAAATAGTTTTGTGGTAATATAAAAGACAGGTTTCAATGATGGTGTTACTTTAAAAAGACACATAAGGATTCAGATTTTGAGGAAGATCAAATTTCATGCTTAACTCAATCAATAGTAAAAATCTACACAAATATTAGAATCTTTCAATCCATCCTGAAATAATTGTTATTAAGTTATAAAATGTTTGGAGTACCGTTTCAGAAAATATTTATTGAGTTCTACATAAAAGAACTATTTGCATAAGTAATAAATAATTCAAATCTTTCAAAGGCAAAATATTCATTGATTAGATTGAATCATACGTTACGATTAAGTTTTTAAAAAAAGGAAATTGAATTAGAATAAAAATTGCCGATTGCACACTCGCTTTCCAGTATCAAAAGTCCACATAATAAATCATATACTCAAAATTTTCTGAAATTGAAATTTTTGCAGCTGATTTATTCAACAGCTTGAGAAAAAGAATTTCTCCAGTGATTCCAAAACTAATAAGTCTATGTTTTGTAATAGATCCCATTTGAGTTATTAAAGGAGTTTTGCTACAAATTCGTCATGTGAAAAAAGGCAAGAAGAAAAAGTCATTTGTGCTTTTGTTGTTTAACTTTTAAAATCTAAAAGCATGTTATTGTAAAAAAGAAATTAATTATTTGAAGGACAAGGAAAGAATATTATTTTAATACAAATAATGAAAGGTGCTCTAGAGAAAAAGCTGCTGCGGAATTTTATTTGAGAATGGGAATAATTGTAAGTGATGCTGCATGTAGGCAGGATGGAGATGATTCGTTTCACAAAGTTAAGGCATAAAATTTTACAAAGAAAAACCAAAAGGAACCATATTGTATTTATATCCATATTTATACACATCATCTCTATTAAGTATCATTAAATTACATCTAAAGCAGTAATTAAATTTATAAACTCTTTGTAAATAAAAACATCATTTTTGTTTTAAAAATAAGTTTTAATTTGATCTAAACTTAAATTACTAATACGTTTTTTTCTCGGTTTAGAAATAGTAACCAAGATTAAAAAGATATCAGTATGAATCATAAAAAGAAAGAGACAAACAAGGTAAGATTGTGAGACGAAACTTTCTCAAAAGTATTGTATTCTAATGAATTTATGCAGAAAAAATATGAAAAGTTCTTTAATAATACAATTCAGTACATTTGATAATAAAATTCTTTAATAATACAGTTAGTTAATATGTTCAGTAATAATGCAACTAAAGTAGTTATTAAAATTAAGACACTGTTTTTAGTATAAAAAGAAATTCAAGAAAACATTATAATTATTATTATTATAACTTCAACCAAGAATCACAAATATTTTGAGATAACAAGAAAAGAAACAATAAATGACCATAGCATTTAAGAAATAGTTATTTAATGATTAAAAGAGATTATACTTCTTTTTTAATTTCGAAGTATTTTAAAAAAAACTCTAATGAAAAGGATCTAAAAGTCCTTCCATACCTTGAAAATAATTTGGTATAATGAAAATTATTTATTATAAATCTAAAAATAAAGTTTTGAAATGATCGTTTCCAACCACAAATCCCAGCCTATTGAGTTCATTTTCAGAGAACGGTTAAAATATTAGTTTCTGATTTCATTTTTTTTATTTAATGGTAATGTTATTTATTTAAAAATATTCTCTTTGCAAATCTAGAGCATTTTTTTACAAAGTATCCAAACACACAATTTTTACAGCTTTTATTTTGAAGGAAAATAACATTGTTTATTTATAGGATTTCAGGAAAAATTTTGTAATCAAAGTAAATTGATTTCAAATTTACATCTCAGATAAGTCAACAGTTTAAATTATTGAAAACAGAGCTAAATTTATTTATAAATGATGAAAAGAGTAATTTGTTTACATAGGATTGGTCTCAAAAAGTTAAATGCCCTTAAATATAAATGATATTATGTGAAGTTTCACCTACAAAGGCTAATTAACTCTGCAGTGTTAAGAATACAATGAATCCAAGTCAATAAATGGTGATTCTAGAAAAATATTTACTTCAATTAGAAGAGTGATATCTTGATGTGTGATTACCAATTTCAATGAAAAATGTTCGTGAGATAGATGGAAGTTTTGTGACATATTATAAAATAATAAAACATTTTAATTGAGATGATCAGAAAGTCATTCCATGCTTCATAAATAGCTATGATATAAATATGATAAAAATTATTTTGATAACTAATAACAAAATTTATGAAATGATTGTTAAGAAGGACATTCAATTAATAGAATACAGTTTCAGAGGAAGGCATCATGAACCAGAAATATTACTTCTGATTTTATAACAAAGGAAATTGTTTCAATCTCAATAAAGGTTTTTGACGCTTATGAGGATAAATACTAATAATTGTACAGAATATCAATAATTGAATATGAAAGGTAAAGAAAACATTTTGTTTTATTGTCATATAATTAATATAACTTCTAATTAAAATAATATATGCGTTTTATTAATTTTAAATATGAATCTGTTAGTTTAGCTGTAACTTATAATAACAATCTTTTATTGAGATGCATTTATTATTATATAACTAAAATTATATTAATTTATATAGTTTGTGTTCATTAAATTAACGAATTTTAATTTCCTCGTGGAATTCATGATATTCCTATTTTCTAGAAATATGTAAAGATACAAATATGCAATATTGATTACAAATAATAAGAATATGAACTATAAATTCAATAAAAAGGGATTGTAGTGAGAATATGTAAAACTGCAATATTTTAACGGAAAATATTTAGGTATTAGAGATATTATGACATGAACGTCTATTAACATTTGATCTATTATCTCCAAGCTTCAAATAAAAATCTGATATTTTTTAATACAAAGCATACAATAAATTAAAAATCATTTATATTCGCAAGGTAGACAAGAATAAATAACAAAGTTTTAATGAAAACAACTAATAAATGTTTATTAACAAAACACTTGGTAAAATAATTTGGGTAAAATAAAACTATATAAACAGATGTTTCTACGAATAATATAAACAGGAAAAGGAAACGTTTCTAAAATGAATAATATGTTGAGTGCATATTGGTAAATAAAAAAATCATTATCAATTTACAACTATAGTCATATATCTAATTGCTATAATGTCTAAGAGTCTAACAGTTTTTAACCAGGTAATATTTTCTTTAAGAATTAAGCATCAAACGTATACATCTATGCCCTACAATGAGATTAAACAATAATATTAAAGAATAGTATTTCATGTTATTAAATGAGGAAAAATATACTCAAGAAAATTATTTGTTTGAAATTAGTTTTGCTCTGATAAATTTTTTAATTTACCAGCCATTTCATATTTCTATCATTTATAAATATATAGTTCTTTACATGTAATTTATAATAAATAAAACATTTAAAAATCATTTTTTCACTATTTTAAAGTTACACGCAAATCAATAAAGTGTTTTTTCACTCTAAGTTAATTTTGCTTGGAGATTTTTGGAAATGAAATAAATTAGCAACAAAATTCCTTTTTGCATACTAGCTCGTACATAATATGTGGTCAAAACTGGAATAGTTAGAAAAAGTTTCTCTGAAAATTCGAAAATTAAGACAAAAGTTAAGAAACAGATTTCAACTCAGAAAAACAAGGAAGATAAATTGCTTCAACAATAAATTTGTCCCTCAAACAAGAAGCTTCTTTTCGTAAATTAAAAAAAAAAAACATATTACTAAATATCCATGAGCCTTTTAATTTTAAGAAAATCCAGAGAGGTAGACTAACTTAATGCTTTGCTTTGTGTAAGCTAATAATGCCAAGATCCAAAATTTAAAAAAAAAATGCGCATACGAGCATAATTTTAGAGCAAATTAAAACAGACTGCGCATACAATTTTGTTGATGATTACACAATTGATCGCTAAGCTTCGTAAAGTTTAATCAGAGTATAACTAATAACTACTTATTAACCAGTATAGAATTCCAAATCAGAAAATATATAGTATAGTGGAATTCTTTACTTAATATAATTCAATTAATTCTTTTTGAGGCTCTTAATGATACCAAGTTCATTACCTACTTTAACACTGTCAGAAGTGCAAACGATATTTTAAACAAAAACCTAAAACAAACCATATTATGTTTGAAATTCTTTTAGTGCAGTTAGGTAGTCAGAAATTTATCTAAAAAGAATGGCAATAGTTTGGTGATTGAGTAATATACGATTTATAAGGAAAAGAATAATATTTTGTAAATATAAACAAGATTAAGTTAATTATTCTGCTTACATTTTTCAATACTAGAGTTGCTCAATTCTTTTAACTCAAATTCTAGCTTTTTTCTCAGGCGATATTCTTCCTTTTAATTATTTGAATTTAATAATTATACTAATAGTCAATTATCATAGAATTTTCATCGCAAAGAATATTTTCAGTTGGATTTTTAAGTGAGTTATTTAATTTCCAGACTTATTTTTGTTAATATCAAACTATGCTATGAGATACTGTAATTTAAATATATTCCACACAAATTTAATTAACTTTATACTTCAATTGTAAGAAATATATGTATTATGCTTAAAGAACACTGTGATGAATACATTGATAGTTATTAACATTTTTTCCGTTGAACTTGAAAGTGGACATTTCTTTGAGAAATGTTTTTTTAAGTTCCCGGTAACGCTAAATTTTGCTAATAAATTTCTAAAAATTATGATGAATTTTAGAATATTTAAAGATAATAAACTAGAAAATTTGAATATGGAGTTTAAGTGTGAATTTTTGTTTGCAAAACAATATTTTTAATTTAAGATATTCACTTGATGAAAGGTTTCATGTTACGATTATGAAGAATTTATTTGTGAAAGAGCATATAATAATTTCGGAACTTCTAATCCGTTTTTAGAAATCTATTAGCATTTTTTCGTTAATATTTTCCAAATCAGATTAGGAGCTATTTGTGAATATAAATTTCATACTTATATTTTTTAATAAAATTGCAATGACTATTGTATCATAAATCTATAAAAAGTTCTGAAATTAGTATTAAGAAATTCATTAGTTATATAAAACATGGCAGAGGAAACTATTTTCTTTTGATCGTGAAAAATATTTTATTCTAAAACTTCAATATTGCTTGTACATAAATACTAATTGGAGAATTTATAAAATAAACTTTAATATTAGGATGTCTTAAGCGATGAAATTAACCTTCGTATGAAAAAAATAATCTTTGAGTGATGAATAATCTGTAAAATCTAAATTTTTGTCTTAATTCTCAATAAAAAAAAATTAAAAACGTCAAAAATATTTAAATTTCTTATCTAAGTCCTTGAAAATTATATGGAATTATACTTTATTTGAACAATAAATACGAAATATTTAAACCTGAAATTTTATTGTAAAAGGCCATTTTTTTAAAAATTTGCTTTATGTTTAATACAACTTTTTCATTACATAAATATGTAAATTACAAATGAGTTGTCTCGCAAAATTTTGCAAAAAGTTACGAATAGCAGTACAAGATTCTGAGAAAAATTCTGAAATTTGTATGTTTGAAATCTTATATCTCATAAATAGAAATTATATTTACTGAGCATTTAATTCATTTTTATTTCACTTTTCACATAGTTTAGTTAGAAGTGGTAATTAAATATCTTATTAAAGTTTGTCTACTAATTTTTAATACCTTAGTAAGAAAATGAAAGTCATTTCGTAATCTTGTTATACATTCTTAATCATTCACCATGAATATTATTTTAGTATGCCAATGAAATAATCCGAAAGAAAATATAAGATTAATATATTTAAAACTGTTTTACTAAAGAAAATGCAAAGAACCAAATTTTAATATGATAATTTTATTTAATTAAATATTCCAGTTTTGGAGTTGATTTACAAATAGGTTATATTTTTTAAGAACCATTTCATCTGTTTTAACGTTTTTAATTAATTTAAAACTGTAATTAAATTTTAAATAAACGTATTACTTTTTCTAATTTGCATAAGAATCTAGAGTTTAAATGCAAATAATTCTAAGATTCTAAACTAAATTTCTATTTCTAATACATTGACGTTGAAAACAAATTGGGAGCAAAATTTTATTTTTGCCTACGTAGTTCATATCTCAAATTTTTTTGTCTATTTTAGAACAATATTGTTCATATTCCAACAAATTGAATTCATGTTACATTAATACTCAGAATTTTGTCATATAATCTGAACATTATTTTAATTCACTTTGTTTGCTAATGCAAACATTTTTCTGATACCATAAATAATTTAAAATGTTGAACCTATATTCTATTTTGAGAAAAGTAATTTAAAAACTTATTTCTTAAAAAGTCATATTTGATTAGAATCTTGATTTGAACTTAGTTTTGAATTACTTGTAAGTTAATTCACTACCTTAAAATATTTGTGATTTAGTGCAAAAGATTTGGTTTTGGAAGTCAATAAACAATCTACACTAATACAATTTTTTAATGGAATAAACTATTTAATTTTTCTATTTCACATGGGATAGTTTTAATGAGAATATTGCTTTAGCAAAATATGGTGGAAAAACGAAAAGTCGAGATATTCTACCTCAAATAAGTCAATTATACGAAGTGGAAGGATATGCAGAATAAAGATAATTTTTTAATTTGCATTTTTAATATAAAATATTATAAATTTATTACTTTAATTTAAAAATTCTTCGTCGCTTAATTGATATTTAAATATTTCCCAACAAATCTACGAATTCTCGAAAATGTTAAAGTGCCTGTTTTAAACTTTCATTTTAGTCCTTTGAATTTGTCTGCTCTTTTTTGAGGTTGAAAATATATTTCCCTTAATTTTATTTAATTTCTTTTAATTCCTGTAGTTTCTGAAACTTTTTAATCTTACTAGTATTTTTTTTAAATTTTGGTCATTTATGTATTTTTAAAAATATCTTTGCATTTAATGTGACTATTTTTTTTAAATTTCATTTACTTGGTTGGGTAGATTTCTTACTAAACATTGACTTAAAAATGTTTTAATAAATTCAAAAACTAGGATATTCAAGAATGGTAAAATGTAAATATTCCTTCCATAAAGTAAATAAATTTAAATATTCCTTCCATAAAGTTTTACTTAATACCCCTGTTCTTGAAATAGTTTGGCTTTAGTCATGACAGAAAGTAAAATACATGGTATTATATATATTGTAACTCCGAAAGTTGATACCTCCATAATTTAGAACAAAGACCAAGTAGAAGACATGCATACTTGGGTTGCCACTCCTAGAGTTATTATTTCATTTGGATCATATTGCGCCTACAACCTATTTATTACACGACAAGCACTTACCATTAGTAAATACGGTAGATTTTTTGTTAAGTCGAATATAGAACTCACTATGTTCTGTTAACCAGAACAAAGCTTTTTCCTAAATGAGCCATCGTCTCCCTTTCGAAATATCAAGTTTTTAAATTTAACAGATAATTGCACTACCTTATCGGATCACCCCTCGAATATCGATTGTCAAATCAAGCAAACTCTAACAACATTTATTTTACGATTCATATTGCTACATTTTTTCTTACTTGTCAGTTTTCAAAACTAAATGTATCCCATTTTCTAAACATTCCTCTTATGACATATCAAAAAGAATGCATTATAGAATTCTTAGGAATTGTTGCAAATGTTACATTTTCTAAGCGATTAACAAAATAGAATCTAAAATTTTAATAATTAGCATTAATAGCATAAATAATTTGATGTTGTAAGGCATAACTTATTGCCTGAATGGTTTTTGATATGTTAATTTTTTAGTTGATCAAATATATTAAAATTTTCTTTCTTAGATATTTCTCGGAATTTTTTGTCTTCAGGTGGACCATGCGGATGAAAAGTAGTCTTCCTTTAAGAGAAAAGCTACCACGAAAATGCAAATCTAAACCTCGCAATGGTTCTGGGGTTTACCAGGAGAGAGAACGCATTCTGGCGTGCCTCAATTGTGGAACAGTACTTCCGCAAAGAAGTCCTAAATGCAACGTGGTGAAATCTAAGTTAATTAAGTATCTACCAAAGGAGAAGACAGTTGAAATACCAACCCCTGAAGAGGTTGACTGCGCCATCTGTTTGAACTCTTTTAAATATAAGAGAATGTTACTTTTACTATGCAACCACAGGTTCCACAAAAAATGCATTAATCAATGGTTCGAAAAAGATACTCGATGTCCTCTATGTCGGAAATGAAATTTTCCAGAGAGTATATTCATAAATCTTACGGTTTATGTCCAAGTAAAATGAATCAATTAGTAGTTTACATCAACTGTATATATTTTTCTCCCAGTTTATGGAGAAAAAAAACTTAAGTTGTTACATGGATATAGATTAAAATGTTAAGTATTTTGTTTAACCAATGTGATTACAATAAATGGTTTATCCCTGCCACGTTCAAAATTTTAAACAATGAGTAGAATATTAAGCCATAATAGAAATGTTATCTATTTCTATCGTTAGAATTTTTTTATTGGAAAATTAATATGAATAGTAATTAAACTCACAATATCAGTTTCACTCATGCTTTAACAAAAAAAAGTATTAGCTAAGATTATTCAAATTTTTCTTAGAATTAAATAGTAAAACATTTTCCAGGATAGAAACTAGAATATTTAAAACTATATTTTCGTGCAAAGATAAATTTTAAATAAGAATAAAGTTTCATCATTCTTACAATATTATTTTAGTTGAATAAGCATTCCTACTCCAATATAACTTCTAATTCCAATCAATAAGATTTGTTTCTGATATTAAGATCTGTATTTTTCAATTGAAATTTAATGTGAAGTTTTTAATAAAGGACTTCAAAAACAGCAAATCACAAGGTTATAAAATAAATAACTTGAGATTTCTAAATTACCAGAAAAATTCTAAATCTGTTGAAGTTATTTATTAATAGAGAAAATAGGAAGTTTTAGAAAAATAATCTAAATGTCAATATTTCTTTTAAATTTAAAATTTTGTATCTGGAAAAAAACTTTGTAATTAAATAGGAAATTAAATTTTTTTTATAATGAAATAAAATAGTTACATTTTTAAGATTGCATTTTTGTTTTATTTAGGATTTCTAAGAAATTTTTAATGAATGTGAGTTGATTGCTTATGATCTATATAAACGTTTCACGAATCTTTTGTAAGTGAAGCTTTTAGTGTGATCGTTGATGGATTAATTCATCCTACTTTAACATTTGATCACATCTTTTGCTACATAATTAACAATAGGAGACATTTCAATCTTTATTTATAAATAAAGATTTCTTTTTTATGAGTTGCTTTATTGATGTCTCTGAATACTAGTTGTCTTATTATTAAAGAAAAGAAAAACGAATTTAGAAAGAGAAATTTCATAAGCTAAGTAACTGTCAAAAAGAGAAAATAGTTAAAAATGGAAATCACTTAGCAAAGCGCGGCAATGTTTGATGGCGCGTGAGTTAAACATTCGTTGAATAACAAATTGGATGGGATAAGAAAAGCTCTTATTGATTAGAGAAAATCAGATAGAGAGAGTTATAAAGTTTGAACTGTCTATAAGATGGAAGATCAGAGATATGTTAACTCTCGGTGATTTTAAAATTGAAAACAATTGCCTATATGATCTAAAAAAATTGCTCTTTTTATTATTGAGACTAGTTGATCAAGGACTTGTGAAAATTTAGGAATAAAGAAAATTTTTAAAAGAACATTAAAGAGATTTAAAATCATGTATAACAATTGAAATAAATCCTTTTTTTTCAGCGAAAAGTTATTCATAAATAAAAAAACTTTTAAATGATAAACTTTCATCATAAATGACTTAATGAAGCAAAATATAGAAAAGAAATATTAATTTTAACAAAATTTTCACGAGAAACATGAAACAAAAATTGAATATTCAATCGTCAAAGGAAGAATTTTAAACATGTTACTCTGAAAACATACATGTGAAATATAAAAAATTGATTTTTAACAGCCTAAAAATTTTTAGATGTAATTACCATAAAAGTGCTTAATAGCGTGTCGTCAGTATGCTATCTAACTTTCTAGAAGCAATTTATTATATTTAGTAGTTACAACAAATTTATTGTATTTTTTCAAATGTTTTATTATTCGATTATGTCTTCTGAAAAACTTGTTTAATATAGAAGCTATTGGTTTTTAACAGGTATATTTGTAATGAAAAACTACATATTTTCCGATTTGAAATCTACCTCAGGGTCCTTGAATACGAGATATCTACGAAAAGTTATCATAAAAAAGATAACATATGGTAGATTTTTTAATTTTGAATACGATATAACACATTGCTCGAGAGATACGTAAAGTTTTAATTGTAATAATATCATAAAATATTAGAAAATGTTTTGTGGTTGGTCGGTTTATAAATGTGAGACCAGTAAGCATATCAATTTTTGTTTTTATACTTAAATCTAGATTCAGAGCTGATACAATTTGCGGTACAAAATGCTGATTAAAGCAGAGGTACCCAATGACATATACAAACCCAACTCTAAGAAGAGCTGATACAAAAATGATCAGCAAACCATTAACAAAAACCGACTTGGATGTCACAAAGTTTTATATTGTAATAATATAAGAACTAAATTTTTTCATTAATACGCTCATTTTAGAAATATTTTGCATCAAACTTCACAAAGAAAAAACAGTTTTGAATGTGAGAAAAAGTATGTGCTTTTAATGCTAACAACCAATTTAATATTTTTCATTCAAATGTCTGTCTATTGCAAAGAGCATTTGCTCTAGTAGCACAGAGCTTAATATGTCCTATAACTTTGGCTCCTCTTGCATTATTTAATTTAAGTAAAATTAGTTAAAATACATTTAGTAAACTATTAAAACAATTTAGAGTTTTAAGAGTCAAGCTCTAAAATTCATTAATCATAAATAAATTGTTCTTAAAGATTGATATTACGGTTTTAGAAGACTTTACTGTCTATATGGATAACCACATTGTAAATAAGGTTCCTTTTAAAGATAATTTATATATATTTAAGCTGGAATTTAACTTGTTCATGTAGAATTTTTTGGTCACAACCCAATAACTATTCTTAATCTCTGAGATGTCCGTGATTTTTTCACGAGACAAAGGAAAGTAATATGATTTTAAAAGCTAATTGGGCATCTCTAGTGAAACATGTATTTTTTTATACACTTGAAGTACACGTTGCAAAAAAATATTGAAAGGAGAATATCAAAAAAGTACATTAAATTTCCTATCTTTGGTGTATCGGAAAACAGGTTTGCTTCAATGGACAATGCAATATTTATACTGAAAAATTCGAAAAACATTAATAGCTATTTTCTTTAAATTACACTGAAGAAATGTTTAGAAAAGGGGGAGTTTCGATGACATATATTTTTCTTTGTCTCAAGTTATTATTCTTAGATTGCAATTTTAAAATGAATCACTCGCATTCACTTATGAAGCGAATAAATTTCCGAAAATGGTGTGTATTGCGGCATGAGCAACTATATTTCAGATAAACTCTATCAAAATTCCAAAATAAAACAACTTACGTTTTAAGTTAGTCAAGCACCAGTATTCTGAAATAAGTAGTGACATGGAAGGGAGAATCCTCTTTCTTCCATGCCACCATTTTCAGTTTAATATCTGACAAAAATCTGGTTGATAAACCAGAATATAGGTATTTTATTTATATGGTATTTTTGCAAACAAATTATCTAAACTAAATAGGCATAAGCACTTCAAGCATAGGTAAAAATGATTAAAAATAGAAGTTCACAGAACTTACAAATAACTAGAAACTACACTTACATTCAAAGTAATTGTTTTTGGAATCCTTTTGGCAGGATAATGATCCTACGATATACGGTGTGAAAATTCCTTATCTAAATTAGCGATGCTTTTTAGCAACTTTAGATTTGAGCTCAGCATGACGTAGTGATCGTACATCGCGTTTTAGAGTAAAAGATCTAGATTTGGCTCCAAACACAGAAGAAAAATAGACGTAGCAATTCTGCCAAATATATGAAAGTCTGTCGAAATTGTTACTTGAGTCTTGGGGTTTTCTTAGTACGTGTTATTACGTCTTAATGTATTGAAAGTCCATTTCAAAGTCAAAGACGTGATTGGTGTTTAAATGTCGTTCAAGAGACTATATATATATATAT
>JAPDSC010030825.1:217114-227208 GCA_026290005.1 Latrodectus geometricus | reverse complement strand
CTCTCTCTCTCTCTCTCTCTCTCTCTCTCTCTCTCTCTCTCTCTCTCGCACGCACGCACGCACGCACGCACGCACAAAAACTATTTTTAAGTAGCCTTTAACTTTTGATGTTAAGAGTTAAAAAAAAATATAAGTAAGAAAATTGTGTGCGGCGAAATTTAAATTGAATCAAATTAATTTAAAATAATAAAATGTTTTTACATGTACAATTTTAATATTTACAAAACTCATGAATAAATTCTAATGCTTTGTTGAACTCAATAACAAAAGCTTTGTCTGAATATGGTTGTAAATACATAAAGTTTAAGTATTATTTAAAATTTCAAAAAAATAAAATAAATATTACAATTATCAAGGAAAAGATAACATAAATGAAATTTTTCTTAGCTTTTTTTTCGCTCAACGAACGTTTATTTTTTGCACATGGAGCTAATAAAGCTGAGGCTTACAGTTTAACGTAGTTTCCAGACCACTATAAACATCTAAACCTGAGGTGAGAATAGAACCCACGATCTATTGAACTGAAGGTTAGAGCTCTAACATTCGGCTGCCAGTTCGGCTTTTTTGTTTTAATCGGAAATTGCATTTAATCTCGGTTCATTCATTAATAAGAATAAACTACATGTGATGCATCTCAATATAGGGAGTGATTATTTACACAACACACACACATTTAAAATTAAAAATTTTAACCTTACTTAATGAACGATTAATTTTAACTTAATTTCTTAGAAAACAGTCTTAATAACATAAAATTCTTCAGATAAAATATAATTTCTCATTTTTAATTAACCTAATTGTCTCCCAGTACATTGATTTAAGCCTTCTAGTTGTTTCACTAATCTTTCTCAATGTGTTATCATCACTATTCTATAGCTTTTTCTGTAGTTTGCTGTACCGAATAATATTTTTATTATATTTATTATTGGGTTTATTTTGTATTTTACAACATATATATATATTTAATTGCATATTTATAAATACAATAAATAATATTACTGTAGTTATAAATATGTATATATTAATTTGGAAATATTTAAATTATAAATTTAAGTATTCCCATTGCATGGAATAGCTATATAATGTAATAATATTTTCTGAAACATTTTTCTGTTGTAGTTTCTGTCTTTTACTGATTATTTTGATGTTAATCGGCAAAAGTAATTAGATATAATAGTCAACAACAAATAACTTAAGAAATTTTTTCTATAAAGTTACAAAACAAACTCATTAATGAAAGAAATAATTCAATCTACATATGAAAGTTAAAATTTAATTTCATTGATTTAATTTTTTAAAAATAATTTGTGAAATATCTTAAAATTGCTTTTTTATTATTTTTTTTCATAAATATACTTCTTATAAGTTAAATTTCAATCACTATTAAATAGTGTTATTGGTATAACTCTTTGGTGAATTTATTGACCTAAGGTAAGATTTTGTATCAAGAGATAACTAAGCAATGATCATAGATTTAAAGTGGACTTACAAATACAACAAACATCGAAACTCAAAGTAATAGTTGAACGAGTTTACTTACAATTTCTAAATCTTGCCTCAAATCTTGAGTAAGTATTAAATCTTGAGCAATTCTTAAGATTCGAAAAATTACATGATAATTTTAGTTTTTTTCTACCTTTAAAAGTGCTTATTTTCCTGAAAGTCTAAGAGGAAAATTTAATAGCAATATATATACCTAGAAATATTGTAGCATCCAGCAGTATTATGTGGTTCAAAACCATTTGAATGATGAAGGGACTTTTTTTCCCAAAAGTCTAAGATGAAATCTTTAAAACAAATTACGAATATCTAAAACTATTACGGCATCCAATAATATTTTGTGGTTCAAAACACAGTGGATCTTAAAGTTACTTATTTTCAAGAAAGTCTACAATGAAATACTAAAAGTATTCTATGAAGAATATCTACAAATACTGTTATGCCCAGCAATATTTTGTGATTCAAAACCCAATGGATCACGTAATTTTTGCGAAGTATTGATTACCCTACAAAAATTATGCAAGAAATGTGAATACTGAAAAAATTGATACTGATTACTGCAGATAGACTCGTATTTGGGACTTTGGCATCGCAAAATGAATAATTTAAAAACTGAAAATTGCTGTTAGATTTTTTATGACATCAACATGTTAGATTTTTGGAAGATAGTGGACTGTATTCATGTCTCTCGAGTAAAGAAACCTAGAAAAAGTTCAAACTGGAAACTTTTATCACCAAAGACCACTTTTTTATCCCCTAGTACATTGAGCTCAAAAAATGTCATTTACTCTTTGCTCTATTTATATCTATGCCTTTATTTAATGACATTTTTCATGTGAGGTAAAATTTCTCAAAACAAATTCGCATTTCACTGAAAATATACAGAGGGTATTAACACATTTTTAGGACAATTTCGGGGAAGTTTAATTAATGTTTAAAATGTAAAGAATATTTTTTATGTTCAATCTGATAGCCTTTTTTCTGGACTATAAGTCTGAATCGTGATTTTCATGGTAGAAGAGCTTTTCGTAAAATTTCCAAGGGTATTGCTTTCCATTCTTCTTATACTAAATTCAGGAGTTTATCTATCGTGGTGGGTTTACGTTTAGAAAGAGCTCTTTTTAACAAACCAAAGGCACAAAAGTCCATAGGTGAAACGTCAGAGGACTTAGCAAAAATATATTGCAAAGGTATGTATGCATTACCTGTATTTGTCTTCCTTTTATCAAAAAATGCAGTGGTAGTTTCTGAAGTATGACTTGTAGTTTTGTCTTGATAAAGTTTCACTCTTTGAAAGTCATTGGGATAAAAAAGTGGAATTTCTTCTGTAAATATTGGACGTAAATTCTTCTCCTGATAGTATGATGAATTGATTTTAACATTTTTCTCCACTCTTTTTATTCTTAATTTCCCATTGTTGGAAATTCCTGAGACAATCATAAACCCCTTACTGAAACTTCCTTTACATTGACGGAACCAGGTTTGTACATTTATTTTTTTCTCCTCGTTTGCTATAGTAAATAGACCTTTTCTTGTTGCAGTCATTTAGGTAAACCCATGATTCATCAAGGGTTACAATTTATTTCCATTTATCTCCAATTAAATGGTTTTCATACAGGATTCTACAAAATGTTTTGCGTTGAGCCTCATGTCACGGCCAAACTGGCGAACATTAGTTTTTTTAGCTTTTTTAAGTTATAAATCTTAGTTTATTATTTTATTTATTGTTGCTACCGATGTATCTAAGACTTAGCAATTGATTTCTATGTTGACAGATTATCTCTTGTGACCAGCGATTTCACTTTAAAACATTTGAAACAGTACGTATCTTTTTCGGATATTCGTTTGGAGTCTTCTTTCCGTGTAGAAATAATGATAGACGTTTTTTACCTGTCTGATTAATAATGTTGTTTATTTTGCATTTCGAAATTTTATTACCATGAACGTTTCACAATGTTCTTGAATTCTAGAATAAGAATATCTCTCTTCGGAAAGCTCAAAAACATATCCTGCGATCCATAGCTTGTTTACTTGCAACATTTTGAAAAAATAATAAATTTAAAAGTAGCATACGATATTATTATTTCATATAATAAGCTGTTACCAAAAAAAGTAAATTTTTTATTCTAAAACATTTACTTTTTTTTCAATTCTTTATCGAAATCGTTCTAAAAATGTGTTTATGTCCTCTGTATTTTCGGTTGTCATGGGAGTGATTTTACACATAAGTAATTCTAAAATTCATTAAAAGCTTTAGAAATGGGTACATTTGTAAAATCCAGTCAGCCAGGAAAGCTAGGGCAAATTCCATCAAACTGGTACTAATTCGTTTCATTTTCTTCCTCAGTGCTTGTTTAATGAAAATTTAAAAAAAATGTTAATTTAAAAGAACGTTGAAATAAAAGTGTTTTAGAACATACAATTAAAACAAAGTTGCAGTGCTGTTTGTTTTCTAAAATAAATAAATACAAACAACAAATTCCCTATTTTACCAATAAAAAAAAACAATTTAAATTATCACAACTTAAAAAATAACGGTATACATGCAAACAAAACAATGGCATTCAATTTTGAAATAAGAGTTCCCAAATGTTTATCGTTTTGTGTTGTAAAAGCGGAGAAATAACTATTAAAACTGAATTCTTGTTTAAAGAAACACAAATGATGTATCAGATTACCAATTATTTGGTAGATAGTTTTTCTAATGTTGGAAAAAAATCATGTTGTTTGGTGCCATTTTTTCTTTGGTTGACGGGATTTTAAACAAGTATCACAAAGCAAATGAAATAATGTCGACAAAATACTTTAAATTCAATTCTGAATTTTAAAAAATCGCTAAATAAAGAATATAAAATTGTCTAATAAATCACACAAGAGATACATTATATACATCTAATTAAAAGTAAACATTTTTCCTCATTATAAAGTCTCAATATTGGGTTGTTCGGAAAGTAATTTCGTTTTTTCCCGACAGAGGATTTAATCGTATTTCTTCAAAACAACTTCACACTTAAGTCACATAATCATTATATGCTTTGAGAGTTGATATAGTAGGATTTGTGTTTCAAAATGTTCAATTAATTCTACGTGGTAATTTTGGGTTGTTTCCCTTTTAAATATGAAGAGTTGTAAACAGCATTTTCGCCATATATTTTACTTTTTTACTATATAAAAGGTAAAAATGCTGTTCAAGCCCGAAAGAAAATAACCAACGTTTTTGGAGAAGATGTGCTGACAGTACCCCAATGCCAGAGCTGGTTTGCAAAATTTCTATCCGTCAATTTTGATGTCGAAGATGCGTCACGTTCCAGAAGGCCTTTTGAAGCTGCTATAGACACGATAAAGGCATTAGTTGATACAAATCGGCGAAAAACAACACGTGAGAAATTAAATTTATCGAATTCAACTGTTTATGACCACTTGAAAAGCCTGTGTTTAACCTCGATATATGGATTCCCCATATTCACACGGAGAGAAATTTGTGTCGTCTGTGATTCGCTTCTCAAATGTAATGAAAATATTGCATTTTTTAAGCGCATCATTTCTGGAAACGAAAAATGGGTTGTATATAACAATGTCAAACGCTATGGGATCATGGAGCCAAAAAAGATGAACCGACTCAAATCATTTCGAAAGCAAATATCCATCAAAAAAAGTTGATGCTGTCTAGTGATAGGGGAGTTTTAAAAAAATCGTTAAAAAAAGTTTTTACCGGATAACGCAGCATTTAATTCGGAAGTCTGCTGTCATCAGCTGCTTAAACTGAATCATTCACTTCTACAGAAAAGGCAAGAATTAATTAACAGAAAAAGTAAAGTGTTCCATCAATACAATGCAGGACTTCTTGTAAGTTTGGTCATTCACCAAAAGGTTTTACAGCTTGAGTGGGATACACTGTCACACCCACCATATTTTTTAGATCTGTTGCCTTCGGATTATTATTTGTTCCGGTCATTGCAAAATTTTTTGGGTTTTGGGTAAAACTTTTACTTCAAAGGAAGAAATCAAAAATCATGTGGATCAGTTTATCCCCAGCAAAGGCCAAAACTTTTATCACCGTAGAATCATGCTATCCCCAGAATGATGGAAAAAGGTGTTGGACCAGAATGTAATAAAATATTATCATAATAAATACATAATGTAATAAAAATACATAATGTAATAAAATATTTATCATTGTACAAAAACTGTCTTTTATTTTTAAAAAAAAAAAAAAAAAAAAAAAAAAAAACCCTGAAATAATATTTTTTGAACAATTTAATACATTCAACGATATTTTATTTTATAGGTATGAAAGTTTGATTAATCTTTATAATATTTCATAACTATTTAATTTTAATCGCTTATAAAAATATTGACAATACTAAAGTATATTAAAACAGAAACAAACTTTGAAAACATACATTCTCAATATTTTCATCATCCGACCTACATAAATATATTTACTAAGATAACTATTTTCATATAGGTCTACATATAGTTAGGAAATAATATTATATGTTAATATATTTCTCTCTCTCTCTTTCACCCCCAGATTTAGAACATTGTGTGAGTTAAATATAATTTAAAAACTATACACATATAGTTTGACCGAAATTTTGATTAGTCCAAAATTTACGCCCTTATTTAATTAGCATTACTTTTCTCATTATTTAATATTCATTGTTATTTTGCCAAAGATACAAATATTTTTTTAGCTACATTACTACATGTAGAAACTAATATTTGCATTGTGGTTCGTGGCACTTTATAAAGTGCATTCAAAATACTATTTGCCTGTAAATCAAAAGAATATTAAAAGAACCAGTGATAAAAATACGAAAGCCGATCATTTCTGGCTCTACGCCTCAGTGAGATGCGTTCGAGAGTTTCACTTATAAAACATTCAAACTTCAAAGCTCATTTTGACGTGAACAGAATAAGAAAGGTCTGTGACAGAAGTATAATGACAGCAATTTGAAATCTCGATGACTAAAAAACATGTAAATATTTACATTCATTCAAGTAAAAAAACAAATTATTTTTATTTTTAAAACTACTGCGTGTTAACGAAAATAGGAAAAAAATTGTTTGATGCATAAATCACGTTTCATTTTCAATCTATATAAAAAAAATAAATAAACAATGCAGTTTGCGATAGTACTTGTTAAAATACAGTTAAAATGAGTTTGGAATTTGAATATTGAAGAAAATGATTTGGCTTATTATATCCAAAATTTCTGTATCGATATTGAAGCTAATTGGTATTCATTAGATGGAGGATAGCGAATTTGTTTCATGATTTCATATTCATATCAGAGAAGAAACAAAATTTGGAAATACTATTTTCAACTAATATTATTTTTTATTCAATTTTCAGTTAATTAGTTTTGCATAAACTTTACTCAAACTATGTCACTAAAGCCCCCATTGGGCCAAGGCCTACATTCAAAGCTAAATTTATAAATGTTTGTATCACAAATTAGAAGGAAAAGCGACATCATTCCAAAGTGTTTAGTTTTTAAATTAAAAGAAAATCGAATATGTTATCAAAATAGCCAACATATTTTAACTGTCATTCATATTAATTTAGATAAATGAATGTTATACACTATATATACTTGATTTGGCAATAAAAAATTATTTTTAAATTAATCAGAAAAAACTTATAGGAATTTTGAATGCCTGTTTTCAGTTTTATGACTAAAGACTTATCTGTTTTTAATTTTTAACAACAAAATTTTAGTATATTTCAGCAGATAAATGCATAAATAATTCTGAAAATATTTTTTCAGCATTTTATATTCGGCATATTATATATGTGAAAAGCTGTGGATAGACATTACATTAATATCAATAACTTATAAATATAAAAACTATATAAGTTTTAAATTATATATATATGTATTTATAATGGATCTTTGGGAAAATGTTATAAAAGTACTAACTTTTATTAAAAAATATGAGATTTATCAAAGCCATATCGTATAAATATATAGAGTTCTTTAAAATTGACATCTCCCATCATCAAGGTATTTGAACTACTGAAGCTTGACCATTATGATGAAAGCTTATCTAAAGAGGTTGTGATAAGCATCTGAATTAAATTAATCGATTAAGTTAATTAGATTGCAAAATCAAAGGCATTACTCCATAAGGTAGTTGCAAATCACAATATTTCTGATAGAAGATTCAAAATTCTGTCACGAGAAGATTCTGCGGATATCTCGCATTGCGACATTGGCAAACATTTGATCGATATCAAATAAATGTCAAATATATTAAATCATGTCTTAAGTATTCATTTCAGCATAAAATAAAGATATTGAAATGTCGTTATAGTTGTAGAATATGGTATTATTTAAAATATGAAATATCTTAATTGAAGAAATATTTCAATATTTTATTTAAGAAAAAGAAAGGTAAACGGGGGATACACAGAGTGTGAAACCAAGAACTACAAATCAAAATTATTAATGGCTATAGAATGACATCAAACACAGATAAATATTTAAAATACTTCTATCACGAAACAAGCATTTTTCCGATATATAGTTTAGAAAAATATCATTCTATGATTTCGATGAAGAACTTTTATATATTTCCATTATAAACATTCTCAAATAATATAATTATTTCTTAAGTTGGACTGACTTCTTTCTTCTGAATACGTACTTTGCATAATATTTATCTAAAGAAACATTTAAAATTATTAAAAAATATTTCTTTCTAGAGGATACAAAATTTAAAACACATTAAATTTTATTACAACTGTATTAAAAAATTTAAAAGATATATTACAAAAAACATTTTATATATATATATATATATATATATATATATATATATATATATATATATATAATATATATATATATATATATATATATAACCATGCATTTATTTTTTTAATTAAGTAATGGAATAACTTAAATTCGCATTCTTATGTAGCCAATGAAAATTATAATTCAAGTTGCTTAAAACTGATGTTCTCATATTCATCATTAGTTATTTTTATATTTCTAAAACAACAACCTTAAATTTCAAATATCATTAACCACATGTGAGATAAAATAACTTCTAGAATAAAATTTCTCACACATAAGTTTTAACATCAATCTATCTGGCATTGCTCATATGTGTTTATTTTAAATTTATAATAGAAATTACATATATACTTCTATTTTTTATAAAAAAAAAATATTTCAAATAAAAATAAAGTACCACGTCAAAAATTAAAAATTTCTCTTTCAATACAACAGTTTCCAAAATTAAAAGTTCGGAATTGTATTCAGAATCCCTGAGGCTCACTGAGCAGATAATGAATAGAAAGGAAATTTGATTTCCCTGCGCCATTTTGTTCAAAGTGGAAATTCTTTCATTCGTGAACAATGAACTCTACAAAATGAAAAATAAGTAAAGAAATAAAATCAGCTCGATTTAAAAAACAGAGGGAAAAACTCATCTCCCCACGAGGAAAACGGTGTCGTAAAAAACCACGTGATCACATTACCTGGGACCTATATAACTCAAGATCGTATTCGAAATATTCATTCTACTCATCCGAAACAGCAAACGACTTTCTTCCATTGCCACTTCCTAAGAGTAAAATTTCAAACATGAAGACTGGATTTATATTAATGGTAAGTAACAGTGGCTTTCATATACTGATTCGTTAGCTTTTAGGTTTTCAGGCAAGAAAGCTTCTATTGAAAATGTGTAACTAAATTTAGCTGATATTTATATTTTATTAAAACATGAATAAAATAATATTTCAAAATTATTTTTTTTATAAAAATTTCTATTATGATCATTAGTATTTTTTGTAAGTATACATATTTATGTAAAGAATGTGATGGCAAAAAATACATAATGGATTATAGTTACTAGTTTTCTTGAAAAATGTAATATTTAAAATAAAGAATTAGTTATATTTCATGCAATATAGGATTTAAATATATAAAAGAAAGCTGCCATTGCAGAAAAATTATTTTCTTATGGAGCATCTTTTTCTTTTCTCTCTTCTTAGTTCTTTTAACTTACTATAATTAATAATTTTTTTTTATTTCATATCAATTTTTTTTAAATATTTAATTTGTACGATTTAATTTACTTAGTGTGCTTTAAGATTTCTCTCTCGTATGTAAATATAATTTCTAAAAGCAAATTATGCATTTAAAATTATTTTTCAAAATATCTTAAATACAAATCAATAATATTTTATAGAAGATTTTTATATAATTTTTGTAAATTACCAATTATTATGATTTTAAGAATATTTGAAAGTCAGAACTTTTAATATTATATACTTATTTAAAAAAATGATACTTAAAATTAAAGTATCTATTGTGTGTCTTACATGTTAAGTGATACTCTTCTATTTTTATTCTTAACAAATGTATCAAATATTCAGAGTAGTTACAGTGCCATAAATTCATAATTTTATACAAAAACTAAAAAATCTTCAAAGCATTCATCACTCATATTTTTTTTATTTTACAATGAAAAATAAGAAAAAACTTATATCTCTATTCAAATTACATTCACTAATTATTTAAATGAAATTTTAAGAAATATTTCAAAATTTATAAATTAATCTATTAAATAATATTTAT
>JAPDSC010030825.1:180246-216714 GCA_026290005.1 Latrodectus geometricus | reverse complement strand
AAAAAAATTAATAGTTGATTAGAACGTATCGCATAAAGCAAATGTGTCGTTATATTAATTTATTTACCATTTCGCAACTGAAAATTCTAAATTTTCTCTTTATGCAATAGTTTTTGTCAGCATGCTTGACTGCCTTGATTTGCAATGCCAAGATGGCTGAAAAAGTCAGTGAAGATGAGAATTTCGTGGTTTACCGAATTCCAGTTAGAGATCTAGATTTACAATCTCAAGCCTCTAGATATTACGAAGGTATTTCTCCTAGTGCAGGCAGATCCTCTAGCAAGAGCTCTAGCACCAGCAAAAGCAGCAGTAGCTCCACAGGCTCTGGAAAAGGTAAAGGTTATGGCGAAGGATCCTCTTCTGCTGGTCATGGACATGGTCATGGTGGATCCAGTCAGGGTTACGGTCATGGTGGTTCTGAAGGTGGTTACTCAAGTGGTGAGGGATATGGTCATGGAGGAAGCGGCGACGGTTATGGAGCTCCTAGCTATGGCCATGGATACGGAGGATCCAGTGGAGGCTATGGACATGGAGGAAGCAGCGCTGGCTATGGCAGAGGATATGGTAGCAGTGGACAAGGATCTGGCTATGGTGGTAGTGGAACTGGCTATGGAGGCAGTGGATCTGGATACGGAGGTGGTAGCTATGGACAAGGATATGGAGGACATGGTAAAAAAATAAAATTTTTATTTTCATTTTAGAAGAAGCATAAAAAATATCTTAAAGGAAAATTAGAACTTAAAATGATAAAAACATTATGATTTCGAGTATTTTCAATTTTCGAACATTTTCAATTTTAACTATAAAAATGAACAAATTATACAAATTAGTTCGACAAATCTTATCAACTCTAAAAGTATTTTTAAGAAGTATTATAAGTATCATTTAATTTTTATTAACTGATTTAAATCTGAGTATTTTCAGTTTAGCTATATTTAAGTACTAAAATTGAATTTAAAATTTGATAAATTTTCCATGTCTTGAAATTCAAGAAATTATCTTAATGACATTTTAAATATGAAAACGCTTGTGTCATTTCATAAAAAAATTAAATTGAATTGTTTAATGATTGGTTATCCATATCTGAACTCATATATAACAAACTATAATCTCCTGTAAATAGCAAAGTTTAATTGATAATTATAAAATTTATAAAAAAGCATAAGAAAAGAAACGTAATTTCATCTTTTCTTTTTAATTCATTTAAAAAGGCAATGAATATTATGTTATTTTGTTATTAAACGAAGAAATTTCTTGACAGATAAAATAACTACAATTTAATTTCACGTGGCTGTATCTTGACATTATTAATTTATTTCATATGCCTCATAAAATTAATTTTATATTCTCTAAGGTAAAATAATCATTTTATCAAATCCACATAAAGATCGATTCTGTCAGTAATTTATTAAAAAAGTCCTCTTGGGTCCTCATATCCATCTCTTCATCTACCTAAAGTTTGTGAAGTTTTCTTCGTCAGTTTATCTTTTTTTGAACTGAAATTATATATATGTAAGTTACATTAAATATCAAACAAACTAACAAGGAAGCTAGTGAACAATCTTTTACATTGCATTTTCTTATCGTTGCAACAGTTAAAGTTGTTGGGAGCATTATTATTTTACGTTTACCAACTTAAGGCAACATTAAAAATACGCATACGAGATATTAGTTTCATTTTGGGGTAAATTTCCTGGAGTAGAATAAATACTGAATTTAATTTTCTGAATTTATCAGGAATTAAAGCCAGCTATACTCCAGCTGGATATGAGGACGATGAGGAAGAACCTGCTCACCCCAAGATTGTCACCACCACCAAATCTTTCACCACCACCAGTGCTCAAGATACAGGCTATCAACCACATCAATACCGACAAACTTCTGACAGCTTGGGTGAGGTCAATTTTAGGCTTGGTGATTACCTGAAGAATACCCCAGGACACGAAGGCAGTGCCAAATTTAGCCAGAAATTGTTAGAAGGTAGGGAGCACACTAATCAAAGTTTGTTAAAGAAAAATTAGGCATGTCTAAGTTGGCTCAAGAAAACATTTTAGAAACCAAAAATTTAATGTAATTTTCCTATGATCCATAACATGTGAGAAAGAACGACAGTATTGCCATTAATATTATAAGAAAACATAGATACCTATTTTTTTAAATTCTTTCCTTATAAACCTAATAGTAATATTTACAAAATAGGATAAAGTTACTCTGACGTATCCTTTCATATTCGTGTTTTGTATTTTTGACATTAATAAGTATGATAAAAGGGTAAATACAATTACTCAAGGCCTTATAAATCATAAAATTTATAATAATTCTATTATTAGGATGAAAACTTTTATGTATTCAATATTTCCTTAATGCTTTTTAAATTACTGTTTCGTAAAATGATTTTTTTTAGGTTTTTAATTATTTTTATTTCATGGGTCTCATAACGTTATTACGTTTTTAAAATCGGTTCTTTTGAAGTTAGAAATAATTATATGTTATAATTTCCTGAAATATATAAAGAACTAAGTAAATCCATGGTCATGTATCACAAGAGATGTTTATTTTTAAATTTGATTGCTCTTAACCAGTGAGAGAGAAAAATATTTAATTGCAGTATTAAAGATTATTGTTAAAGATTTCTTTCCAAAAATAAAACAAGTTTTGATAAACGAATACAAGATTGATTGAAATTTTTCCTTTAATAAAGAAATTTTATAAGGGTATATTTTTATAAATGCCTAATTGACTTTTCCATGCTGGAAATGGCTAATACTCTCGTCTTTTTGTCTCTTCTTATAGATTTTGCTGCATCCAATCCAGGTTACAGATCAGGACAAGGATTCAGCGTCAATGATTTCACTCGATCTTTAAACCAGGGCTTAGTACATCAAGCTCCCACTTATAGAAGCAGCGCATACTTGCCACAAGCTTCTATCCTATATCCCACCGCATATGCCTTGAGAAACTCTGGATTCGGACTCGGAGGATTTTAACTGATCAAGCAACGATCTACGGACTAGAAAGAAAAAAACAGAAAGAACAACGGCAAAGAAAAACACCTTTCGTTTTACATGAATGTGTCAATGGAATGGACAGCTACGTGTCACTTCTGGGGTTGCATGTTTGCTGCTTTAGTGTAACATGATTAGTTTTTTTTAATTTAGAGAATTAATTTATCGCGTCAGTGCGTAAGTAAGCAAAAACGAATTTTTTTTCGTTTCGTTTAGCAAAAGGAATGTCAATGGATAGGATATGATACGGATGCTCATGGATCCGCAAATTTATCAGTGTTTAAGATAGGCAATTTGTTATGGTCTGTAACAAGTGAGGCATGAAATAGCGTGAAATCTTCTGTATCAAATCTCAAAATCAATTAATTTATAAGTTTATCAAATAGGTTATATTTTTTTTTCTAAAATGATTATGAAATTAATTTCGTAAGGATTATTTTATATTACTTTTTAGCAATGATATTTTAATACTCCTTGCAAAATATTTGTGTAATTTGGAAAGAATTTTAATGCATGGAATTTCATTACAGATGTATTATCACAGCATATTTAATATTAAAATTCTTCGTAATAAGTGAATTCGCGACAATAAGTAATTATTCATAACAAAGGAAGATTTTACGGTTTTGCAATAAGAGTGAAGGCCAACAGTTAAAAACTTGGCAACTAAGTGAAAAGGTCAGCAAAGTTTCATCTACTCTAAGACTTCAAAGTCAAGACAGAAGTCTGTGAAATAAGCTCATGAGTCTTTCAGAATTTTTATTATTTTTTTCAAGGGTTTTTGAAAAGTTTTGTGTATTAAACTTCTAAGTTATTATCACAATGTTCTTCAATCAATGCAATGGTGTAACTAATTCATTATATTGTCCTTTATTTAATGTGAAGGAATTCATTTATTCATTGTCTTCATTGTCTGTCAAAAATCTGTAATAAATAGTTTAAAAAAAATGTTGTCAGCTTTTCTAGATCTTATTACTTATAAGGAGCTACATTTTTTAGAAGATAATTAATAATATTAATATAATAATAAAAATAATATGAGATTCATTACTAAAGTTTTAAAAATGAAATGTTGAGAAAAAATTTAATTTGTTTCATTATATATTGATTATGCATTGTTAACAAACACGTTAAATTTTCCTGTAGAACAAAATATAACAATGACACAATCATTATAAAAACAATTTAAATCATTAATTATTATCATAGTGATGATAAAATCATTTTTCAAAAACATTACCAATCATTATTTTAAATTTTAAAAGTAGAAATTCTCACAAAAATTTCAAAATAAACCTGTAAAAAAAATGTGACCCTTTAGGAAGTAAATGAAAATCTTAATATAATGTATAACTTTTTACACCATTTTTAATATTTTTTGGATAAACCTTAAATTATTTTCATGTGTTTCATAAATTAAAAGTTTTCACCTGATATATTAATAAAAATTATACATTCCAAACTGTGTTTTTATTCAATTGCAACATCATATTTCAAAATCTAGTAAATTTAATAATCATGAAAAATTTACGAGTTCTTATTTATGACTGATTTTTCCTTGCATAAATCGGCACCAAAATATCTAATTCATATAATATGTAATTTTAACAAATAATTATAAACCAGTTTTCTAATCAAATAATTCCTTATTTTTGCATTCCAGTGCATAAAAACAAATAACTTAATTCAAAAATTATTTTATAGCATCATTTATTATATTAACAAATAATTTATAACAGTTATACCATAATACAAAAATTATATCTTCGCCATATAGGTATTGAAACAAAACACTCACAACTTCGAAATATTTTCTAGAAAATAATTTCAGTGAAAGCTCAAGAGTTAGTAAGCATTCATTTATGAAAATTTCATCAAATATAAAATAATCTTAAAAATTACTTGAAAAGAACTTAATAATATTAAAAGTATTGTTATGATAAAATGTAAAAATTTTCAAAAAATATTAGTTTGGGTACTTAAAATGATTGAAAAAACATCCAAGAATTTACAATGATTACCAAATCTAAAACTCCAATTCAAAAAAATATTTTTAAAAAACGTATTAAAACGAAAGAGTTTAATTGATTACATGTTTAAAAAAATGAATAACATAAAACATAAATTCAAGTGCTAAAAAACATATTTGATGCTCATTTTTACGAATTTTAAACTACAAAATGTTTTGATTTTCTGAACTATTGTTTAATTCCGATTTTTTTTCATTCATTTTAATATTTTTCTAATTAAAAGAGATGAAAATTAAAGAAATCAAATTTTCCTAATGTTTCATTTTAGCTTAAACTGAACTGGGTACAAAACAAAAATTGTAAAAATCAGTGTCTTTGTCTACAGTTATAATTGCATCAGAAATTTATTATTTCTAAATAAATTTCCCTTCAGAATGAAACTGGATTACTCATTCAGCTTGCAATATAATATGAGAATATTCATATATCTTTAAATTTTTTAGAAATTCTCATTTGTTCTTTTTTTGTTTAATTTTTCCTCCGAATCTGTTGGCAATGAAAGATAAGTGACATCATACTCATTTTCATGATCTATATGGGTAAAAGAGCAAATGATTTAAAGTTCATATCCTAATAGTAAATATTTTAAAGTAGATAATCATTTTTATTTATTGAATGAAATCAGTTTAATAACTCTGATGAAAATTATAAAGGAACACCAATTGCGCTATAAAATTTTAAGTGATATTTTTTAATGAATATGTATTATTTTATAACATTCTTACAT
The DNA here is from genome assembly GCA_026290005.1 of Latrodectus geometricus. Classification (NCBI taxonomy): domain Eukaryota; kingdom Metazoa; phylum Arthropoda; class Arachnida; order Araneae; family Theridiidae; genus Latrodectus; species Latrodectus geometricus. The sequence continues at coordinate 210,952 of JAPDSC010030825.1, read as the reverse complement.
TAAATAAATCTGTATCTAAAAATAAGAAAATATGCCATAGAAATATTTATTCATATCATATAATTATTTGAAATTATTGGCTATTACGGTAAAAGTATAAGTCATTATTCATAAAATATAAATTACTTAATTGAAATCATAAGTAAAATGTAATTGAATTGGCAAAGTATATCGCTTTTTGATCAATTTTTTTTTTTTAGTAAATTAAAAGCGAAATAAAACTGAATCAAAAATTCTGCATTTATGTGATTTAAAATCACAATAAATTGCTACGAAGATTAATTAATATATATTAATTTATTATCACGTAATAAGATACTTCGATTATTTAAAAAATTGATTGAAGGATATTGTTAGTCATATAAAGAAAATTTACAAATATTTTGATATATAAGATAAACTATTAACAGTCTAGTCATTACTCTAAAACTTGATATACAAATTAATTTTGCAATGTGCTTACATTTATTTATTTTCAATATTGTGATTATGATGAATAATATAAGTCATATTTTATTCTATAAATACGATTTCTACAAGTTTTTTATAGATTTCTTTAGTTTTTATATTTGACTTTTTAGAAAATATCTTTTTTCTCAATAAAAATGCATGCATAGGTACAATTTTCCTCATTGTATTTGCAGATACAATTTCACCTAAATTAAAAAATTAATTCCAGAATATATTTTGAATTCGTATAAAAGTTTTCATTATAAAAATAAAAATGATAACCAATAAAGCTTCATAAAGTTCAAAACTGTGAATAATATACTTCAATCTACCTAATTGCATACATTTAGAAGTATTTTATAATTTTGTTATATAAATCAACAAAAACTATTTGAAGCTAGTAAAATGGAACTTCTAGAAAATGTTAACGTACTTATAAATGAAAGTCAAATGTTAGATTGAATTAAAAAGGCTCACCGCAGACTTTATGGTGTACAGGACAGGAATTAAAAATGATAAATTAGGGAGAAATTGGTTTATAAAATATTTAAAATTGTACAGAAAAAAATATTTTTTATAATTAAAAGGTTTTTCCAAGTTATACTGAGAGAAATTTATTGTTTCCTTTTTGATTTTAATAAACAGAGAAATTTATTTAATATATTCGAATTTTTGTAGTGTCAAAATCACTTTCAAATCTAGAAGTCTACAGAAAAAGTATTTAACTATTTTTTGTAAACGTTCATTATTTACGTTATCGTTTTTATCTTGCTTGAAACTGAAAACAGCTGAATAATCCTAGTGAATGATCTGGTCACTGACTGGGTCACTGAAAATATGCGCCTTATAATTCCCTTACGAGCCTTCCTGTTTAGGTCATTAAAAAAATAAATTCTTATGTACGTCTGATTTACTAAAGGGTCCATTTTGAAAATAATTTAAATCTTTGTGCGTATATTTAGTTCATCCCTTATTTGTTAGTATTTTTATTTTCTCTTGCGTGACTTATAAATACCGTACAGAAGCCCCATCACTATCAGACGGAAGCTGTTTGGTGGTAAGTAAAAATTAATTTGTCAAATTATTTTGTCTACAAACTTTTGATTTAATTCTGAATTCCTCCTAAATTATTTTATTCGATACAATAATTGAATATTACATTTGAGCAAATATTATATTTTTTGGAAAAATAAAGCAAATTTCACACCTATATTTGTGCTTTATCAGTAATTAATTATACTATCATAAAGTTGATAATTTATTAATAGGATGCAGAAAGAATGAATAAATTATGCAGTATAGAAGTATTTTCCCTAATTTAAACTCTGTCGTGAGAAGCAATCATTAATGAATGCAAACGCAAATATTGCAATGCAAATATTTCCAGAAATTGAGACAGGATTACTATACAAATATTGAACATACAAAGTCTGCTTAAGATAATGAAAAACCCTTACTAAAATAATGGTTTTTCATTTAATATGCTTGGGAGCACCTTTGTAAATTAAGCCTACTTGAATCCTCCTTGAAATGGACGCATATATGCTCAGCGTACTATAGAATTCCAATTTATTGTTATGCACCAGTACCAGATTATTCTTCATACAAAAATTCCTCTGACACTCCCAGGAAACTGCAGGAAAAACATGATGGAATCTCATTCTTTTTCCCAAAAAACAGACCACTGAAAGTCTATCATGTTTGAATCCGATGATTGGATATGCTAAGTAGGATTGTTAGTGAGTTTTCATGTTGTGGAAACCACGATTAAACAGCTCGACTATGATGAATCAGGGAATTATCAACTTAGTAGCTACGACCTCCAGACAGAAACATTGCCTGAGATGTAGAATGCAGTTAGTCGATTAAAAGAGTGGTATAATCAATGTTAGAGACCTTTCCGTGTAAAATGGCAAGGAACTCTTCGTTAAACCACGAAGCATAGTTCCAAATCATTACAGAACCATCCGCATACTTCACTTCAGGAAAGTGGCAATCTATTTTGAAGATTTCTACATGGATTCGCCACACGTAAATCTTTTCCTTTTTGGAAAATAGACAGAAAAGGAGATCACTAGATAACAAGTTCAGTTTACATTGATGTGCAATCCAGGTTTTATGATTCTCGTACTACTGTACACGCCATTTCTAATTTATATCTGTCACAAAGTGTTTTTCAATCGTAGCTCTACCCCAGATATTTTGTTTATGCATTTTCCCTTAAACTGTGTAGCTCGATAACATAAATTTCCATACTCCTATCATAATATTAGAATTCCTAGAGCAATATGAATAAATATTTTGCTGAAACACCTCTGACAAAAAACGGAAAATTTCATCAAAAATGTGAAAGACTAAGCTGATGAAATGCAATTGAACCAATTATGTTTCGTTCATTTGCATTTCTGCAATTTTTGTTTCCTAAAAGCTTTTTATTGTTCTTCAAATTAACTCTGTCATATGAGCAAAACAGAATTTTGGAAGTTTTTAATCTCCTTTTACGCTGTACTATTGTAATTTGCCTTGTATCCAATTTATGAGAACAACTTACAGAATAACATCTTTACATGATGTTCTTATCTTTTAACATCCTTGATAATCTATCAAAATAAGTATAGATGTTAGTTTCATATTCACAACAATTTCTAAAACTATACAAAAAATTTTCATCTCACTTTATATTTAAACTCATTAAATGCAGCAAGCAAATTTCTTTTTCAAAGACATAATAATATTTTTTGTTGTTAGAGGTAATAAAGTTAGGAAAATTAGTTTTATAGATAATAAATTTAGATGAAACTTTTGCAGTATAAGAAGTCAATTTTCTGTATTTAGTATTCAGTATGATTAGAATTAAAATAAAAAAGAATAAGAGAAGACAGACTAAAATAAGTAAACTTGCTATGAATATTTTTATCACAATCTCAAACAAATTGCATCTATAATTATATACACGAATATATCGTCTGTTTCAGATTGCTTATTCAAGCACCTTACAATGATTTATTAAAATCCATGTAAGACACAAGAAAGTCCCAAGAGTATCTGACAACTGTGTGACCTGACACACTGTGATCTGATACAGTGATCAATTTATCAAAATGGTTTCACAATGAAAATAGCATCGTTATACTTGTGCAATTTAGAATTTATATTTACATTATGTTTTTGCATTTGAACTGAATAACTCCGCACAAATCCTAGGAAAAGTACTGAAATTGAGAATATAAATGTAACTTTTTCTGTTCCAACAAAAATTCCAGAAATACTGAATATCTCATTATCAATCGTAACAATCAAATAAGCTTTTCATTTGCACATAAGTTCCAAAATCTTAATGTAAAGGACTGAATTATTTTAAAATACTAGACCATAATCTTTGATTCTCGATCGTTCTAAGAACATTTTTAATGCTAAGGCTAATTTGATTAAAGCCTGAGATTCAAAGTGTGTTCTGAAGTATAATAAAATATTTAGGCTCGAAATGAAAATTGAATTCACTTACCAAAAACCAAAACCTTAACTGGTTACAATTTCATCACCAGTTTTGAAAATTTAACCTTTAATAACGAAAAAATAATTGTTACATTTTATTTAATTTTCCTGCTTTTATTTCTTTTTCTTTCACTTCTAGATTCTACTGTTTGTTTTTGTGATTCCTAATCATATTTTCCATTTTTTCATTTATAAATGTTTCATTGAGATACATCCGAACTTTTAATATAGACAGTAATACTGCCAGCCAACTTTAACATTCAATCTAGAAAATTGAACACTATATATAGAAAAATATAAAAACATCATTCAAAAATTAAAATGATTCTATTATCCTAAGAAGACATTTGATAGATAAATTTTCATTAAAGTAATATAGGTCGAAGTATCTTGTTTCTTCTATTCTTGGAAATTCACCTTTGTTTTAGCGAGTTCAGACATTTTCTTTCGGTCACTTATTTTATGAAATTAAAACCGTTCCTTTTTCTAGGGAAAAAATATATTAGATATAAAAAATAATGAATGAAAAATTACATAATGTTAAAATTTTAAGGACTGTAACAATACATTGAGTATTGAATGATAAAGCAAAGATTTATGACATATATTCTTGCGCAATGGAAACCATCATATTTCATTTCATTTATAAATTAAAATATCATAAATATAAATCCATGAAAGTATAATTATGCTGATTTTATTAGAATTTTTATTGTTTATTCATTTCTGGTGTTGTATTCATTTAAAGAAAAACAATGAAATTACTGTCTGATATAAATAAATTTAATCTTTATAATATATATATCCATACTCTTTGCTTTATTTTAAACGTTCTTAGTACTTAAAGAAATTCAATTTCTTTTAACAAATGGGTCTATCAGTATATTATAATACACGTCAGAATGAGTAATTAATGTATTGAACACATAATATAATATTTTTTTAATAAAGGATATTTTGATATAAAATCACATATTTTAAAACTATTTTGTTCGAATTATCACAAAATTCTTTTTAAAAAATGAGAAAGAAACTTTTTTTATAAAATTACAGACAATTTCATTTTTTATTTCCGGTCACTTGACCGGAATCAGTAATCCACAAGCGCGGATTTCTTGGCTTGATATACCGGCTCTGCCACACTGCCTCGCAGACGTATAAATTATATATTTTTTTAACCGGCATCCTTAAAAAAGTAACAATATAAAACAAAAAGAGTGCGATCTTCAAATCTGATCAGTCTTCAAGGACGCGGAAAAAAAAATAATAATTAAAAATCGATCACGTTTTAACTTTCGACAGTTTTTCTACTGAAGTCAGTGAAGATCATATTTACCCCTTCTTTTGTCTTAAAGGTTTTTCTTACCGGAGCGAGAAAAAGAATGCTGAAAATTTTGGGAATGTTGGCGGCGTTGGCGACTATGGTGACAGCGATTGCCCGATTCAGAAGAGGCGTACTTTGCGGAGCTGAGTTGTCCGAAGCGCTGGCTCTTGTATGTGATAATTTTTACTATTCACCCACAGATCACGAACGCACTCTCAGAGGTACGTTAATTATAAATAATTAACTTTCAATCTTCCATTATTAATTCTAAGCTTTAAAATATATGACTTGAATATTTATTTTAAAAATATTTGCTTATGAATCTTGTTTAAATAACATTTATTATATATTAATTATGGTGCTATTTGATTTTTAGAGCCCCAGCAAAACGAAGCCAAAATTATTCCCAAGCTAAAACTGCTCACATGTAATTTTTAAATTGGAAAAATATTACATTATCACGTGGTCCTTTATTTTCAGTTAGTCAAAGATGGTTTATGGTGCCTTTTGCTTAGCTACTTTGGGATTTTTTTATTTATGTAATTTGGCGGTTTATCACGCGGACAATAAGAATCAAGTAGTACATTAATTTGTACACAATTTATATTTAATACTATGTCACTCAAGAGCTAAAAGAAAAAAAATTCCTGTGACTCGAAATTTATAGATGCAGTTTCTAAATCGAAGATCATCATGTTGATGTGGATATCGCATGATCATGAGATACAGAATACCTCCCACTAATACTGTCTTCATTGTATTACACTATCATATTAATACAGTAAACGTAGAGATAAACATGAGTAAAGTTGTTTTTAAGGACACATATTTCATTATCCCCATCAACTATTGTGTAAACCTGACATGCAAATAGATTAATAGAAAATTCAGATTTGAAAATGAAGCTTTATAAAATGATTCACCTTCAATACGAAATGAGTGGCTCATACAATATTTTCAAACACAAAAAACGTGTACATAATGACTCAGATTCACATGATATTGTATATATGAATCATAAAACAAAATAACATTATTATTTTCCCCTTTACACTCACAATCTATATATTTAATTGTACCTAACGAGCGTGATTACATTTGTTTTTAGAAGCTAATGGAAGAATATTGAAATGCATACACACTGCGCAAAAATAAGTTTTCAGGAAATTTGACCTAATTGTCATTTGTGTCTTCAGAATATTGTCAATAATGATTGATTTATATTAGCATATTGAGTATATGATATTGTATCAAAATTTTACATTATGTTCGTAAAGAAATTTGAGTATTTAACACAATCATAAGCAACTTTTTAAGTTAAAACGTTAATTGTGACTAAATGATTATCTTTTTATTATCAAAGTTTGTTGGACTACACTTCAAATCAACAAATAATTTGCATAATCTAATTTAACCTTGTAATTAAAAATAATCAAGAAATTTAACAAAATTTTTTATAAAATTCGTATTATGAAAAATGTAGTCTGAAATTCCATACTATATTTAAAACATAGTACTTTTCCGAATAAAAGTATCCTCAACGTTTTTTCAAATCACTTAGTTTTAAATTTAAGTGTCTTTTGTTAATTATACTTTATTGCAATAAGGAAAAACATGCTTTTGTGATATAATAAACTTCTTAATGAAAGAAACAAAAGTAGAAATGACTCAGAACAAAAGGTTATTTTTTAAGATATACCTCTTTTTAAAATTCATTGTAAAAAAATTACATTATATTGGAAAACTTAGATTTTAATTTAAAATGAATTGTAAAAAAATATTTTGATTTTTTTTTTCCTTTATCTAAATGTATGTTTTAACTTAGAACATTTTAGCTTTCTCTTCATATTTATATTCATAATTTCCTAAATAATTTAGGAAGAGCTAATATTCAAGAGAATGATTTTTGCTTTCTTTCCATGGCCTTAGAATAAGATAAGGTAATTGAAAATAAAATAAAAAAAAAACATAAGCGACTCCCTATTGATTTTTAAGAAGTCTTATAAGGACCATATTTTGTAAGACTTCATTTTTTATTTTTACCCTATTTTGCTGCTAAAGAAAATGTCTATTTCCTAAATATAATTATAGATCATGTAGAAAAATAAAATACATATCGATTAATAATGCTCAAAAATGTACAGTTAAATAAATTTTTATTCTACAATTGATAACATTAATTTCAATGTTAATTGAATTACTGTATAAAGTTAAAAGGAATTATAAAACTCTAAACAAAATTCTTTTATTTTATTAAAACCAATTTATTTCCATGTAAAATAAAACAGTTTTAATATAAAAAATGATTAGACTTTTGTAAAATTGCATAAGTATTTATATTTTCAATTTTATAAAAAAAAAATATTTGTTTCGAAAGATTGGTAAATTTTCTGAGAAACAATTTCCTTGTAAATATTTGAGAAATCAACCATTTTCATGAGAATTAAAAATGAAAATATTTTTCAAAAATATAACGTGTCGAAAAAGGCTCTCAAATAACGAATAAAAGGTTTTATAATACATTCACTTTAAGATACATATAAAGGATATTAAAAATTTCCGAATCATTAAGAGCGTTAAACATTACAATATTAAAGACAATAATATTATAGATGATAACATTGTAATGTTTTACAATATATTATAAAATTTTTCTATATTATAAAGTTATTCTTTAATGATACCCATTCGATCTTTCATATTGATGTAAAAACCTCATTGACATTTGAAATTTTAAAGACTGATCAATTAATTATAAGTTTATAGACATTTTATTATTATTATATTTAATCAATAAAAGTTAAATATAATAAAATTACATGGATTAAATGATTTTTAATAAAATTTTTTTTTATCTGCAATTTTTTCCGATTCATAATATTAATATTTGTAATTTAATAATAGTAATCCGATATTAATTTTCTAAGAAAAGCGGAATGGAATCAAAACTGAAAATTTATTGTAAAACTTTATTGTAACTTCACAATCTAATTTTTTTACTCCACATTTATGATTACTGTAATCAATATTCCGTTTTAACATGAATAAAAATCATTCATTAGGGATTTCGATTGCCTTAATGCAATCAACTGAGTGAGTGATTGTCACTTCTTAAGCTGAATAAGCATTTTCTCTGTCAATACTTAAAACTTCAAGTAATATTAGAAGAAATCATGTATTAAAGTGTTTTCTGATTTAGCTTTTTCTTATCTTATTTAAATAAATATACAAGAAGAATATTATGCTATGAAAGTTCCATGATTTACTTTAGTAGATCATGTTGAAGAGCCGTGGAAAATAGAGGTATCAAGAGTGGATAGTTTATATCGAACCTAAAATTTTATTTTCTGACTGTAAATAAATCTCATTTCCATTTTTCAAAAAAGTTTCGGAAGAAGAAACCATTTATCCAGGATTGTAAAGCTTTTTCGGAATGACATAAAAATTAGAAGAGTCTCATTTCCAAAACTTAGTTTGAATGATGAAAACTTCATTCAATCATCAATATACATTAAGTATTGAAGCAAATGTCAATACATATCCAAGATTAGTTTTTACTTCTTTTGTAAAAATATTTTTCCTAATACCAAACCACTAAAAATATTTTACTTTTCCCTCTACAATTAGTTGAATAGTAAGCATCTTATATAGTGGAAAAACCAGTAGGTATGTCTTTAAATTGGTGAATCCTCGCAATTTAAAAGCATTTACCAAACAGATCTTTAGACTTGGTTTTAACTTCCGCCCCCAGAGGTATCACTTCTCTTGGAAGACATTGCGATCTATAAGCCACTTCTCTTTTAAAGCAAAAATAACCTTATACATTAACATTCACTTATATTTTCATATTCCAATTGTAAAATTGTGGTATTTTTCTCTCAGGTGCTCTAGATTCCAAAATAGCTTTCGCTTTCCTCAGAAGGAGTCGGAGACAATCCACTGGCGTTGCTGATGAGTGCTGTCGTAAAAGTTGTACGTACCAGGAACTGATTGCTTACTGCGGAGCTTTACCCGCTTCCTGAATGTTACGATGAATTGTTTATGCTGAAAATTTTAAAAACTCCTCTTCAAAATTCTGTAATAATAAATGATTATAAGTAAAAATAAACTCACATAAAAAGACTATTTTTGATGACTTGAAATACACTATAATAAGCAAATTCATTTAAAATTATGAAATAAAAAGTAAACTATTATTTGCAGTAAAATGAAACAGAATCAAATTGGAGCATTTATTGAAGGTAAAAATGTGCCACAGGAATCTGTTTATTATTATGAATGACTTATTTTTAGTAGTTCGTAACTTGTATTGTGAAGCACTTAAAATTTTAATCATCATTTTTAAAACAACATAAATTGCATGTTTTCAAAGTTCTCATAAGTAAAATTTATCGACAATTTATGTTTAAAAAAATAACTAAAAATGCATTTGGAAATCTGTATATTTTCTAGTTGCTTTTATTCTCCCCCCCCCCCCCCAAATAAGAACGATTTAATAAAGACTATTTTTTTTTATCAATGCGAAAACTCGTAAATGAAAATTTCTACATTAATTTTTTTGCTTTCAAAAAGTTATTTATTCATCTATAAGGAGACTATACAGCAGTATTCTTTTTTAAGTTTTCACTGCTAGAATATATAGCAGGTAACTAAGTCTAAGCTGTACGTTTTTAAAACATAAAATTTATATGATAATTATTAAATATCAAAATAAAAAACGTATATAAAATTAATAACTTTGTTACCATCAAAACTCGAAATTAATAGTTCTACTAAATATTTTTTTTTTCTTTCAAAAAGTCCCTTATTCTTTTCAAAAAAAGAAATTTTTTAAATATTTTCACTGTCAGTACATTGCAGATAAGCATTTTCACGCAGCAGATTTTTAGAATATAAAATTTGTATGAAAACTGTTAAGTATCTCAAATAATAATTAAATGTCTATTAAATACATATTTATATACTTCTTGAACTTCAAATTAAAGTTAACTTGGATTAATTTTATCAATATAATGTTATTTTAAGATTATAAATGTTATATTATTTACCTTATTTTTGAAAGAAATTAAGATAAAATATTTACATTCTTACCAAAATACGATGCCTAATTTTCTGAGTATTAATGTCTAAAATCTAAGTAATCCAATTCTTGAAATCAGTAAATTAAGAGCAAACATGTTATTAATTTAAGTTTTATTTATTGTAAATTAATTTAATATCGTTGGTAACTTACATCACATCTTGAGGTGAAAGTTAAAATTAGTCAATTTGTTTAAAAGAAACCGAAAATTAAAACTGAATGCACACAAAATGGTACATTATTGATTAAAAAAAATCTTATTTATGAAGTAATTAAAATCGTAAACAATATGGAAAATATTATATTCCTTTGTCATTTATATAAAAATTAAATTAAGCAGTTTTAAATAAAATACATTATTAACGAAATTGAAAAAATTCCATTTACAAAGTTTATTAATTAAATACAATTCTGGACAAAAGAACACAAATAGTTAATTGAAAATTTCCAATTTATAGTAGTTATTTGAATTACAATAATTAATCTCTGATGAACTGTGGAATACAATATTTTTATTAAAACTTATTACATATACCATTAATCTTCAAGGGTTAAATAATATGTTTTAAATAATTGTTTAAGTATATTATTATTTTAATTTAAAAAAAATTATTCCAGTGACCAAAATATTAGGAAAATAAACTCATTGTTATTTCCAATTTCAAAGTAAGAATTTAAATTATGATATTATCTATAATCTGAGATATAAGCAGTGGAATATAATAGTTTTATCAAAATTTACTATATTTCCCGTTGTCCTTATTAATACTATATTTTTTAAGTGTGGTATAGTTAATACTATATTTTTAAATACTTTTTAAAAATATATTACTCAATTAATAAATTTTATTTACAAAGTTTTGTTGATTTCAGCATTTAACTAAAAATAAGTTAACAAACATATCTTTATAAAGTGAATAATGCACTTTAAAGATAAATGCTAAGAATTTTTAGGCAAACCAATGTATAAATTTTAATTAAAACATCAATTTTAAAATATTTATCTGGCTTATAATGTTTTCTTATCTATGAAGGTCTATGAAATATGATATTTTCATCAAGAAATTTTAGTAACTTCGAAGTCCTTATACGGTTGTCAAAAAGTGCAACGTTATAGATATTCTTATGTAATATGTTCCACTTCAATGCAGGAGAGAAAATGATGAATTCATTAAATAAAATATGCACGTATTTTTTTTTCGGAATAAAAGTGTTTCGAAGAAAAACTGAATGCACAAACATATCTAGAAAATTTGGTTTGAGTTCCTAAAAATCTTGTTACAGTTAGCATGACTAGCCTTATTTTTAAATTTCACAAGAGTAATTTAATTTCTTGACTGTTTGAGGACAAAAATAGTAGAATTTGCCAAAGCAGTGTGTATAACAATATTGTCAATGAAACACATAGAAAATATTTCATTTTCTTATACATCTTCTGAAAGTAAGTGCTTTATGATTCCATAAGAAATAGGATGCAAAAGTATAGCATAACTACTTACAAAAATAAAGACAATAATCTAAGTTATTGTAATTTCCATAACTAACAGAGAGCAGTTTACTCTATTCCATATCCTTTAATGCCCTATCATGATATAAACTAAATACTAACTTCTCATTAAATTTCTCTGAAATTTTGAGGGATAAAGATTACAGATAATTTTAAAGAAAAAAACTGATATCTCACAATTAGCGAAAAAACTTATAACACTTACATAAATTATTTTATAAATTTATTATATGTTACTAGTTAATCAGTTATTTTACAAATTATTTTACTTGGCTTAGTTAAAAAAATAAGCACAGACAAAATTGATTTCATAGTTTAAGAAACTAATCTAATAATATAAGGAAAAAGAAAGTGTTTCTCTTTATTGTTAAAATATAGTTTTACATACGTGTGCAAACAATGTAATTTTGCTTTGATGTTATTCCATTATATGTATTTACTAAGGTTTCACATAGGAAACATTCCTTTCAATGTGATAAAATCTGCTCAGAGAAGATGTCTTTGAGGAATTATAGAACTTCAAAATACTACTGTTCAAATGTGCTTCAATAAAATTAAACGTAATTTGTAGTTGTCACTATAACTGTGCCAAAACACTGCATAAATTAATGATTCTCCCACAGTTAAAGCATTTAACATAATCATTCATATAATCGGAAATGAAAACAATAAAATGTATCTTATGAACTATATAGCTCACGACTAGCCAGAGACAACTTTTAGCGAGAGTAATTATTTGCTCGAAATGGCATGAAATACGAGAGTGAATTATAGTTCAAAAACCTTTTCTTTTGTATCATTCGAGTTATGAGAACCAAGAATAATTGAACTTTAGAAATCTTTATATAAATACGACATCTTTCAATAATTATTTTTGAAAGCATCAACTTAAATATAGTCACGTTAATAATAAAAGGTCCCCTAATAAAAAGCATACCCATTATGCGATTATTTTTCAATAATTATTTTAGAAAACATCAACTTAAATATAGTCACGTTTATAATTAAAAGGTTCCTTAATAAAAAGCATACCCATTATTCGATTATTTTTCAGTTTTCATATTCATCTGCAAAATCAAAAGATTATAGGAACATAAAATACCAACAGATGCTAAAAGAAAACTTTTAGTAAATATAAATATTCCCCAAGCTGTTAAAATTATCTCTTCCCTCGATTGAAGGAATCGCAATAACATTTTACCATCTTTTTTCTGGTCTGCTACGAGACATAGACGATAGGCATATCGTTTAACTTCGTTTCTGAATGTGCGATCTTCCTCCGACACTCTAGAAGCGAAATATGTTATTAAAAAAAACGACATGGTTGAAAACACCAAATAAGCAATTCTTTCGGGTAGAAAACTTTGGTCTTTAGTGGCTTTGGCCCAGAAACCAAGTGACATCGCAAGGCTTTGGAACAATTCAATAAAATGATACGAACTCAGAAAGAAAGCGCTCGAGGATAAAGCTGATTCGGATAAAGTTGTCAAATCATGAATAGCTTCGTATTTTCTTATCATGAGACAGATATGTGGTTTTTCTTTTGAAGTTACTAACGATTTCTTGGATTCTTTCAAGAGATTGCCAAGCATTGCACACCATGTGACATAGAATAAGGTGAGCAACGATGGTAAAGCTATAGTAAATAGTCGAGCTAAGACATAATAGGCATCAGTATATAATCTCATTGTAGAAGAAGTAGTTTCCGAAATATTTCCAAACCAATCATCAGCAATCATGTCATCCAAGTATAACATAACAAGTTCCAGAAAATACACTCCGAATGTGATGATTAAAAACAACAATAAACTTACATTAGAAATTTTAGTAAATTCTTTGATTATATTACTAAAATATATTGGGAAAATTTTATATTTCGTCATCAATTCTTTTATAAGAGATCTGTTCAAATACATCGAAAACCAACTTCCCCAAATAGCAATCCGCCATACGATACGAGAAAACATAGTTTTTTCACACAGAAAATCGTCACATATGAAGAATAAATTGTATGCATACAGAGAGCTCAGATGTAAGATATACATGTGAAAGATAATTGTAAAAATAATATGCATCACACCAGAAAATTTTGAGCATCTTTGCAATTTAAATGCTTGAACGCCACTTATGTACAATGCATCAAATAGAAAATTAGAGTTCAGAAATTTGCTCTTTAAAACTTTTCTCATCTTTCTTTTTTAAATTTTTAATTTATCTTAATATTTTTATGTGTTGCATTTGCTTCTACCCCAAAGTAAGTTTAAACCAAAATGATTTAACTTGGTAGTAATGGTTTCACATATTCTAAGAACATAATTCAATTTTTACGCTTTATTATTTGAATTTAACTTCCAAGTTAGTAAATTATTTTATAAAAAATTCTTTCTTTCAACAGAAAAACGATTATTACACTCTTCTTTTTTTATCGATTGTTCTTCCTTTTTAAGAATATTAAAACCCTTAATAGATATTTTACTTATATCGAAAATTTTTATTGTTTACGTGAGTGATAGAGTCTCTCAATAATCAATAATGTACTCTCTATAATTAATATGAATATTCTAAAATCTAATCTTTCAACAGGATTTTCAAGTGAATTTGAAAAAAAATGACATTAAAACAGTTAAAAAGATTTTTTTAATTGATTATTTTAATTAAAAGCATTAAATGATATTTTTAATATATTTTTATATAATCATATTTTAGTGACAGTTTGCAACAATTGGATGGTTCTATATAATGCAATGAAATCGATTTTCTAAAGAGGAACGATATAAAAAGATTAAACTGCAAAAAGATTAAGGTTTAACATGTTTGAAAGATTAAAATGCATTTAATTTATAAGTCATTTCTACGTTAGTAATCTAAAGATTTGAAAAAACTGCTCAATTATTTTTTCTTTTAATTTCGTTGTAATAGATTGTTTGTTGCACAAGTAAATCTTCAAAAGTAAACATCGATCTTCCTAACATTTACACCAATTTTTTATCATACCAAGCATCTGCATTAAACTATTTTGAAAAAGTCTAAAAATATTTATAATTCCTATTTAAAGCAAAAAATGTACTATACGAAATTATATTCTTATTAAATGAACTGGCTTAGAATACAGGCTAAAAGAGATCTTAAGATTCTTTTTTAAATATCATTTTTTCTTACTTCATAATTTTAAAATCGATATCTTTTATGACAACCTCCATTTTAATTTTTTACCCTATAATAACGGTTATTTGTATGAATTTGCAACGACAAAATTGTATGAAAGAAACTCTGCAAAGAATCTTAAAAGCTGAATAATTAATTAACTATGCACAGATCAAAATATACATTCGAATTTGTATCTTTGTATCATTTTATTGGAAAATTTGTTTAAATATTTTTAGATAAAGATAGAATTTGTTTAGATTTTTAATGAAATCAGTTCCATGTCCAAATGATGTAATCAATCGATGTAAAGTACATAATACTTAGTGTCACAATATAGGATCTTTGATTCAAGATATTTGGAGAGTCTAACGTAACAGAAAAACCACTACAAAAGAACACACATAAAGAGAAAAATTTATAAATAATTTTAATTAGTTTTAGTAAATCTGTTTTTAAGCTTCACTTAAAACTACTTGCTTAAAGTGTGTTAAAACTATTTTAAGTTTTACTTAAAATAAACTTAAGTAAAATTGGAAAATTACAAGCCAATTATATTATATGCTCTGATACTATTTCACATTCAGAATTACCAGAAAAGTTTAATAAAATAAGTTAGTTAACACATTTATCAAAACAAAAAATACCTCTTAAAAAGTGATCAACGAAAATGTTGTCATTTTTCTTAAAAGTGTAAATCAACAATAACTGTTGGGAATTGCAACATAATAAAAAGGACGTTTAGAAAATAATGAAATGATTGAAAGAACAGAAATGAAAAAAATCAAAAATCTAATCAACTAAATTCGAAATTACAATCAACTAAAATAATCAATTTTGTGATAACCGAATTAAATTTTGCCCATACATAAACTTTTAAAGGTAAGAAAAGTATAAAACGCAAAATATCAAACACATAGAAGAAATCTGAGAATGGACATCAATTAATAACATCGTTTTTTTTTTTATAAACTATTATATTAGACTACATTTAAGGATTGAATAAAAGAAATAGAAAGGATATTTTGTTTTAAGCGAACTGAGCTATATAAATAATAGAAAAAATTCCTTTGGAATCAGATTATTCTCATATTATTGTAAATAGTGATAATAAGTAAGAACTTGAAGTGTTACATATTTTGGGAAAATAAACCCCGAGGTGTGATCCCAGTGTATATTAAAGTATTATGATCACCCTCACATTCGAACAGTGGTGTGGCAAACGAAACTTGTTAAAAAAACCTTTAATTAATCAATATCAACTAAAGAAAAACATCTAAATGCCAGCAACTCAAAACAAACAGTTGAGATATGCACAGTATGACAACAAATTGTTTTCACCTGTTAATAATGCGAAAAAAGTTGTGTAATGAATGCAGTATACACATTTTATAGTTGTCAGGGTTTATTTTTAAATTCCATAATAACCTAAGGCTAAAGTAAGAATATCATCGGTTAATATGTGTTGATTGTTGTCTTCTGAAAGAGCAATCTTATTTATATATATGGAATGAATATCATGTTTTGTGCTTCTAATGAGATTCATGGTCCTATATTATTTTTGTTGAGAGAATAATGTTTTTGTAATCCTTAAAAGGTATCCTATTTTTCACGACTCATTTCTTAACACCTTTCACTAAATTTTTTTCGGTTTTACAGCCATACATTTTAGATCCTAATCCAATAAATTCTCTTGAAATTTTTCCAGCATATTTCCTCAAACTGTTTTATTTACTAGCAGCGTTCTGTAATTATTTTCCTGATTATCAGATGTATCAAAATAATCAATCTCATTCCTTTCATAGCTTCAAAAAAAAATTTTTGTTTTGTAAATAAAATTATCCATATATAACAATTCAATGCGTTCCCCATATTTAAATTGTTCACAATACATTCAAAAATAAATCTAGGATAAATTTAAGATTCTCATTCCAGTACATATGAGTTTATTAAACTCTATTCATTGCATGAGAAACCATTTTCATCAAAATACTTCTTTTAAAATTTGGTTTAGCTACAACTTTTTAGCACTTTTGGGATCACAGACCAGTTTATTATCAAGTCGTTTCCTTATATTTCCTAAGCACTGAATTATTCATGAGCTTCTAAAATTCTCTTTCAAAATTCTTAGTTCTAATGTTTAAACCCATATATTTCAACCAAGAAGATTGATTAAATTCTAAAACTCTAATATGTAACTTTTCAACTTAATTTCCATCTGTAAAAATTGTTTTAAAACCCTATAATAAATGACATAATTTTCTTATTTATACAAGGTTATTAGCAATATCCTGTTTTTGAAACATTTATTCTCAGATACTAACAATAAGCCTAAATGAAGATCATGTAAATATTCAATATATTGCATTCTAAGGTGTAACTCTCATCAGAATTATCAAAAATTGTAGTTACATTTATATAACACCATTTGAAACCATCAAATGGTAAGAACTGATTCATTGCCGAACCACATAAATTTTTAGTATCTAGATACATCAAATAATTAGATTCCTCATTATCAGTTTTTTATATATTCATTATTTACTTTTCTATATCTACTACAGCTATGAGAAATACTCTCTCTGGTGCCTTTTCCTAGAATAAGTATCATGTCACAATTTTCCAATTTAACTGCAGTAGTTTTTAGCATAACATCTCATAATAACCGAGATGCAGTAAAATACCATGCAAGATCTAATTTATAAATCTATACTTACACCATAAGATGTTTGCTAAATCAGCTAAGATCAGTACACTAGTTTTCCCATATAAATCTGAACACTGATTTAAAATATTAATATTGAAAGTTTTTCATAATGTTTTAGCATGTATAGTTTTCATGAGATAACTCATACAGTATGTTGTAAAATTATTTTTTGGTAAGTAAACTATTTCTTCACATTTCTTATATGAATCCATATTTTTTTTTTCAAACAGTGGGCACTGGGTGACTAATCCTTCGCCACAAGGCTGGAAACTGCTACTCATTTATTATTATCAGGTGGGTACCTGTGTAACCAAGTCATATAGGCGAGTAGCATAACCCACATCTCTTTACAAACCCATACATATATCATCGCAAAAGAAAGGACAAGGAAGCACAGAGAGAGAAAAAAAAAACATCCATGTCTGAACTGAGATACGAATTTGGGAACAACAGCCTAGAAGTTAGGAATACTGTCGTCCTTCTGTTTGCATAAGTCCCATAATTTCATACATGGATACACCTTTTCTGATAACAAAATCTAATTTAGCTTTAGGGAAATATTTGGCTGTTTTTCTGAATTCTTTCACATTTTTTGCTAAACTATATACTAATCATGAATTTATACATTTACTTTACTCCAAGGAGCTTAACTTTTTTTTATCCTTTGCCAATATCTACCATTTTTGTCTTGACTTCTTAACTAAATGAAATTTATTTTTTCATCAGAGTTTGGAATGACATTAATACATCCATTATCATCTTCAATCTCTTTCATGAATGAATGAGAATTATAACCAGATAAGTTATGAATAATAACCAGAATATATAGGGTTTTGATACATTAATTGTATAAATTGTGAGCTGGATCTCTAGTTTGATTTACATCTTAAATCAATTAAATTGTCATGTCTCATTTTTTCATGCCTATATCTATAATAAAAGTGCCTATACTTATTAAATCTGAAATGTAGAACTTCTGTAACAATTATTTAAGAAGGATTTTATATTTATATAAAGCTATCTTTAATGTATACATTTAAAAATACACCTTATATACATAATTTTTAGTATATAAAGTATACATATATTTAACACATATATTTTAAGCTATTTAGTATTCCAAAAACAATTTTTTAAAAGATGAACAAAAAGTGTGATATTTATTGCAACAAAATATATACATCTCAGCAATTGATTACATTTCTTCATAATATCTAATTTAACATCTTTTCAGATTTATTCAGATGACATATGACTTAAAGTGAAATTGACCATCAGTATTTCAAACTGATTTATTGCAATATTTTAACAATCGCTGTTGCAAAAGGTTCATACAATGAGTTAACAGTTCAGCCTATCATGTACTTCATTTTAAATCATTTTGCATAAGTATTGTATATTGACCATTTTTATATCTTTAGGGCCCATTTTAACTACAGCTTCACCATTGTCTATATCTAGCAGATAACCAGTGGCTTCCCGGTCATCACCATAAATTACTTTAACCTGAGAAATAGAGAAAAATATATAAATACATATATTTCAAAACACATAATTAAGGATTTATTCATTCAGTAATTAAAAGTAAAAAGTCATAAAATAGAAAAAGTTATAATAAAAAATGCTTCGCAAAGGAATTTTCAGTTTCTTTAAGAACAGATACATATAAATACAATACAAAAAGAAATTTATAAGGAATGCCATATAATAATTATATGATTATTACATAATTAGGTAATCACCATAGTATTATGATAGGATTGAACTCTTGATAGAACAAAAAACTTCAACCAAACATAGAAAACTATACAATAATGTAAAATTTGTTCAGTTGCATAGCGTATATTTTGGTAGCTCATCATTGCTACGTGATGTGAGTAGGAGGCTCTAAAAAAATGAAAGTAGTAGAGATTTTTTTAAAGTAAATTTCACTTTTATGTTGTTTGGTTTTTCATTTAAGTTAATGGTATACTAAATTCAAGGTATATTCTATTAGTTAAAAATGACAATCATTAGGACAAGAGTTTGATGAATAAAAAATACAATCAAAATGCTGAAATCAATAAAAAAAAATTCCTAGCAATAACACAGAAGGTATGTTTCCTGGCTTGTATAAAATTTGAAGCCCTTTGTGTAGTATTTTAAAATTTTCTTGCTTAAATATGTACAGCTGCATATGTTATCTTGAAGAAGAGCTATACTCAAAGATTCACAAGCTATATTTGGTTTGCGGATTACTGTATTAGATAATTATTATGAAAAAGATAATTTCTATTTTTATTAACAATATGCATAAACAGCAGCCTTTTAGATGATTATTTTAATTATTCTCATTAGAACATTAATCAAAATGATAAAAGTAAATAAGTATTAGAAAAATAAGATAAACAATGTTTAATAAATATTTGATTTTGAAGGGAAGAATAAAAAGATAATAGATAAATATTAAAATTACTTTATCTTTCAACTGAGGAATAACAGGTTCCAGGTGTTCACCCAATATATTAACTACACGGTCTTCCTTTGGTAAGAAAACAGAACACATTCCACCCTGAGAATATGACAAATATTAATATAGACTCATACATTAGCTTAAAAATAATTTTAATTGCTATTAGAACTATAAATTCTACTTAAAAAATTTTTATGTTAATTCAGGACAATATATTTTACTGTTATGCATAAAAATTTTCAAAATTCATTTTAGAAGTAGGAGTAAGCTCTATACTCATTTTAAATAGTTAAAACATTTTTCAAAATTAACATATTTGAAAATCTGAATGCTAATGAAAAGGTTTCTTAATATACAATCTAGTTTTAATTTTACATAACTAGCATATGATAAAAAAAAGTATAATAAGAAAAATTAGACTGGTTGAATTAATAATAAAATATGAAATACAAAATCATTTCAAGGAAATAATATTACATATATTATTTTAAAATTTTAATAGAAAATGACTAAAATGAATGAATTTAAATTTGATTTTCTTCAGAAACTAAAAACACATAACTTTAATTGTAGGTTTGGAAAACCAAATTGCACACTACTTTTATATAGATTTTTTTATATATATAAATAAATTTTGATTTTAAAAAGTTAAATAAATGGTTACAGTGATTTAAACATAAATTAAAATAATTTTAAGTTAACTGAGTTAATTTGCATTAATTTACTCCAAAAAAATAAATGGTTCATAGATGTTTTTTTAAAAATAATCTTTGGAGTTTTATGGTTTGTGTATAATTATAATACTTTTTTCTAAAAATGTTATTTAATTTATATTTTTAAAGGTTTAGTCATAATATTAAAATTAATACAACTAATAATAATAATTATCTGTACTTAATACTTCCAAAGAACTCCAGTTACCATTAGTTAGAAATTTGCAATTCTTTAAAAACATACATTTTGTAAAATAATTATATAGATTTAGTGATTATTTTATAAAATGTATTGTTTTTGTTTTATTATTTGTAATGTATTGGGGATAGAGTGAAATATTTATAC
This sequence comes from Latrodectus geometricus, assembly GCA_026290005.1. NCBI lineage: Eukaryota > Metazoa > Arthropoda > Arachnida > Araneae > Theridiidae > Latrodectus > Latrodectus geometricus. The sequence continues at coordinate 189,734 of JAPDSC010030825.1, read as the reverse complement.
ATTTAATACATATACTTACTGAAATGCCTCTGATGACTCCAGTTTGGCCACTGAGACCATCATCAGAATGAGTATCTCTGATCATAACCTCAAGATCGGTAGTTTGCCACTCAACAGAAGAATGGTCCATGCCTGTGTAATAGAACAAAAACCCATATAAGAAAATTAAAAATGTTTTTAAAATAGCTAAACTTAAGTAAAACAGTTTTAAGAAAAAATTATAAACTATTTTACTCTCAAAAATTTGCTTTGTTTAATGAAAAAAATTATGTGAAAAAGAAAATAGTTAAATCAAATAATGTACAAAAAAATATTCTTGTATTAGTTAAACAGAATATATTACAATTATTTATATTAATTTTTGTTTTGCCAAAATAATACTAAAACATATAAAAGTAAAGACATATAAAAACAAAAAAGTAGAACATATAAAAGAAAAAAATAACAAAAACATATAAAAGTTTTCCTGATTAAATTTATAAACGTAAATATTAGAAAAAAAAAACCCCATGAAAATTAAAAGTTTAAATACAGAATATTTTATAAATATTTCTGCTGAAATTTAAAAAATAAAATATATTTATTATAAAATATATATATGCAGATTGCTAGTAAATATTTATGTTTAAGTAGCGCTTCAATCGCTACCACCTGTAACTATAGTTGCTCTCTCTAATTCTTGAAAAAAAAGAGGTATTATGAGCCCTTGTAGATAACTTCAGTTACCCATCTTCAGTAATAAATTGTTATTGTTTTACTTATACAGTCCATAGTTATTATTTGAGCTCCACACTATCCCTAAGTACATAGGCATATAATACAAATAATTATGAAAAGATTACCTCCAGGAGTGGGTGGAGCTCCAGGAGTCATTGGGCTGTAACCATAACCAGGTGATGGAGTTCCAGCATATCCAGAGGGACTAGGAGTTGCAACATATGCTGAAGGACTTGGGGTACCCCCTGTGCAATTGATAAAATGAGGAAACAATAAACATGAAAAAATGGACTACAAATTGAAATACAGTCATAAAATAACAAGATTATTTTTAATTTCATTTTCTTTAACTATTTTTAATGCAATCAAGAAAAGTTTGTTATTTTTATTGTTGATATAAAATTATCATATCTAATTATATAAAATACTAATAAAACAGTCTATTAAGATCAAATGCATTAAATATATTAAGCCTTTAAGAAAACTACCTGTTTTCGTAGGGTATATTTCAAACAGTTTTTTATTAGTATGCTTTATCAGGGTTTAATTAGTTTAGAAATGCTTAACTAATTAAATTACAGAGAGAAAAATGTAAATATTAAATTAAAAAAACACAAAATGAAACAAATATTCTTCATCACAAATTGAAATTTTGATCACAAAATATTTAATAATGTAGAATTTGTCTTTAAGTATCAAAATATGAACATTTAATAAAATTAAGAAACTAAATATAGAAAAAAGTGGCATCCTATTCCATTTTTCCTTATGAGATCATTTTTTCCTGATTACTTATTTCAGCCTCTTGGTGTACATACCAATCATATCAAGTGTTAAAGATGCTTCTTTAAGATATTCATTCTTAAAAACTGCGAACAAAATTTTACATTATTTTATCTTTTACATTCCATACTCCCCTATATTTTGTCTTATGCTTGGTTTGCTTGTCATTAAAAAATAATTTTTTTGCACACCAGAGCTAAGTAGACAGGAACCAAAGATTTAAAATGGATTCTGAACTTATACAAACTTCCATGCCCAAGATGAAAATCAAACTTTCAAATGGTTGAACTGAAGGCAAGCATGCTAAACATTCAAGTACCAGATCATCTCATCTCTTACATTATTATCTCAAACGTTGCCTTTTCAGTATTTTAGCAACAGTTATGGTTTTGCTTTATCTAGGAATGTCAACTAATCTTAGATTGTGGATCGTATTTTTAGCCAAAAGTACAAATACATAATTAAGGAAGGGAAGATTTTTTGTTAATTTCAAAGATACTTCATTAGATCAATAATACAATTTTAATTTAAATATTAAGCTGAAATTTATGCTCAGAATGCATTTGTTAATTTATTAAAATGTAATATCTGTATAACATACAACTTCAGACAATATTATAATTGTTGATTTCTAATGATTTATAATTACTGAATTTACAAAGAAAAGCAAATCCATTATTGAAGCTTTATTTAAATTTGAGATAATATAAATATTAAAATGCTGGTACTTTTAAAATACAGTCTATTAATATTTTTAAATACTTAAAATAGTTTGTCATAATTTTAACAAATTCATTATACTATATTTAATCTAAAATTCATTTGCAATAAATTATAGTGTTAAATATTGCATTCCGTATTCATAATAAGAAATTGCACATTTCTTTAATGAATACAAATTAACAAATAATTTTATCAAAATTACTTAATCAGAAAATTGAGTGCAACACTTATAATAAATTATATGTCTCTTTATTACAAATAGATTAACAAATACTTTTTGCTTTCAAATTTACAAATATCTTGAAGTAGACATTTTATTTTTAGTTTTTTGTATAATTTATTTGTATTATAAATAACTTTTATTTTAGTTTTTCAGAATAACATAACTTTATCAAATCAACTCTAATTATGCTTTACATTACCATATGCAATTCATCACATGTTCCTATCACATAATGAAACATTTAATTGATACTCATTCATCAAAGATTTTCTTTTATCTTACAATTTTATCACATTCAATAATTCTCTGATTTGACATCAATGTAATTGAAAATTATTTTAAAAATCTATAATGAAGTATTTTCTATAAAATTACTTTCCTTATCTAGATCAAACTATTTAAAAATGTATAAGCATAAATTAAATGTATATGACTCCAACTCTATTCTAAACGCAAAATTTAAGTACCTGGATATCCACCAGGAGATGGAGTTTGATAAGGAGAATAGTTATGATCAACATAAGCACTCCCAGCTGTCTGTGGAGTATATGGACCTTGATCTTGTGAATATCCTGGGGTAGCAGGGTTATAAGCAGGGGATGGTGATGGTTCTTCAAAGGGATATTCATCAAAATCATTGCTCCCTCTGAAAAATTTTCAAAATAATGTGTATGGTAATAATTCAATATACTTTCTGGATTCGCACTTCAAATTATGCTAGACATATAAAAAAAGTGCAATATATATACATATATGTATATTGGATTAAAAACATTTTAAAAAAGATACATGGTTGTTTATTAAGGTATACTTATAATAAAAAATATCTAGCTACTGATACAAATCTAACTAGCAATCTAGAGAGAAAATATTAGTATACACGAAAGTAAAACAGTAACATAAAACTTTGAAGTAAAAATATCCTTACTTATAAAGTATAGATAAAAATTTTATTAGAAAAGAAATCCAGAATTTTATCATAATATATAAATATTATATGGGTTAATCATTACAAATAATTAATTAATAGTAAACAATTAACAATAAAAATCTTTTCAATATTTAAGTAATGTTGCATTATAAGTTTTTCTGGTGCAGATTAAGAAACTGAATAGCAATAAGCTAGATAGAATATTCAATAATTTTAAGTCAAATTAAAACATTCCTTTTTGATCTAATTACATTTATCAAGAAAACGTTTTTTGTGCTCAAGTTAAAACTGCTATTAATCTTTATCTTTGAAATCATGCATTATGCATATATATATATATATATATATATATATATATATATATATATATATATATATAATTCATAAATTATAAAGTTAATATTATTATTGATAATTTTTTATCAATATTTATTGATATATATATTAAATAAATTGAAGCCGAGATACTTTTTAAATTTCAAAAAATTTTCTTTTTTTTAAACGTAAGATATTACTATTTGAACAATTACAAAAGAATTTATATTTTCAAAGAGGAATATGTTACAGAAAAAACTTTAGATTTTATTAAATAATATAATTTCTTTTCAAATACCTTGCTGGAGTATTTGCATTTGAAGGATCCCAAGCACCTCCATGGCTTGGAGTTCGATTTCCTTCATGTAAAGGAGTTTGACTACCATAATGTGGAGTACGACTACCAGCTGAAACAAAATAAATGTTTTAAATATTTAGAAAAATAGAGTAAAAAGAATTATAAAATTGATAATATACCAAAAAAAAAAAAAAAAACACTATACATTTAAACAATTTATAATAAATATTATATACAAAATGATTAAATAAATATTCAATATTTATTTAATTAATATTCTGCAATATGCTTAAATAAGTGATTAAATATATTTGATCTTAACAAGAAACTTATAGAATTAAATCTTTTGCTCCAATAAATATTTTTCAATTATAATTAGATTATGACTAGTTTAAAGAGTTACAAATTTAAAAATGAGTTAAAGTATAAAAAATATAATTAAGTGGAAATACAATTACCTTCATGTTGAGGTGTCTGAGAACCATACATAGGAGTACGGCTTGCACCATACATAGGAGTCTGGCTACCATATATTGGTGTACGACTGTAGCTAGAGACACTGCCCTTACTTGGACCACTAAAGAAATAAATATTATAAATGAAAAGTTTCATAAAAATAATTCTTAAAATTATCAAAAACTAACATTCAATTAAAAATATGGATAAAAAAATACTAAGTCATCTTACCCAACAACTGCTAATCTTGTTCTATCTACAGAGATAGTTTGACATTTTGAATGAAGTTCCACTCGAGCTGTAGCTTCAGTTGCATCCTTAACTATACCAATATGACCTTAAAAGAAAAAGAATTCTGAGCTTCTAGTATATGTTTAGCACATAAAATATTTGACTTATATAATAAATAATATAATAAATACATATAGTATATTTTTGATATATAATGACAATTTTACATTTGATTTCATTGTATAGTTATATTTAGAATCATAGAAATCTAAAACATTATACTTCTTTATGGTAGTCACCGAAGAAGAAATAATTTAAGTTACAAACATAAATACACGATAAAATAATGGGTTCAATATCTTTAAAATTTGTCAGATAGAAACATTTACAGTAAGGGTAACCTTTGAGGGAAAAAATATGAAAAATATTTTAACTCTGATTTAAAGTATTATAAATAAAAAAATATTTATCATAAACTACACATAAAACTAGTTCTTAGAAAATTTTCCATTTTTTCAAAAGACTGAAAAAATTACATTAACTTAGGATATAAAACTTTCTGAAATGAAACACAAATAATTATACCATAAAAACATGTAAGTTTGCTTTCCAACTTGATTATAAAAACTAAAAATTTTTAATAACTGTAACAAAATCTGTTTTTCAAGAAGGTGAAAAAGAAATTACAATTAAAATCATCAATAATAAGTGCTTCTAACAATAAGGAACATGAGAGAGGGAGAGAAAAATTAAAGAAAAATAATCTAGAAAATAAGTGAAGTGAGAAATTTAATGGTTTTATTGAAAAATTAAAATAAAATTAATCTGGTTATATTTTAAATATAGCTATATCAATTTAAGAATATAATTGTCAGTTAAAAAATCTAATTTAAACCTTAAATAAAATTAGTCTATTATATTTTAATTAGAACATAGTTACCAATTATGATTATAAAATAGAAAATCTATTTAAAACTTTAAAAAATATATATAAATTAAATATAAATTAATACACAAAAAAAAAAAAAAAAAAGAAAAAGAAAAATTACAAATCCCATTAATTTTTCAGTAATGTAGTTTTTGACAAAATTTTTTTGAAAATTCTCCTAATTTTGAAATTGCCAGAAAGAACAAGAGGAAAGTTCAGTTATTCAAAATTATGAGGCACAAAGTGATAGGCCAGTACTTCAAACTCATTAATCTTAAGGTTTATAGAACTGGGTGCTAAAATCTGGGACTGACATGCAATGCTATGCATGTATGTGGTGTAACATATAAAATCAAATCATGTGATGTGGCATGAAAAATTTTAGTTTCTCTCATCACAAAAAAGCAACTTTGCATAAAATTTCACTATATATAATGCATCAACATTCTAGTTGCATAATTTTCACACAACATTAGAAGTGAATTTAAAATTCTATAAAATTTACGGTTAGAAATAAGTTATTCCAGTAAATGCTGAGATTTTCAGAACTAAAACATTTAAATATGAAAATTAAACTTAATATTAAATTAAAAAAAGTACATATATATTTGGAATTGATATTATTTGCATAAATGACAAAAAATAAACAAAATTAAATTGTAGAGAAAATGTTATACATAACATTTAATTTAACAAATTAATATAAATAATTTTATATAGACAACATACATTCTTATTTGTAAATGGATTTCATATTCCTTGCACATACTTATAGACAAATAAAATTCAAAGACATGACACAATTTTAAACTGAATTTTTAATTTATAAGTTTATAGCATCTTATAAACACTAAACATACCTTTATAAGGACCATGTGTAATTTTAATCGTTTGCCCTATTAATTCATTATCCCTTCTTCCACCTTTACCACGACCCATTCCACCAGGTCCTGGACTAGTACCACCTGTAAAACCACTTGGTGTTCTACCACCAGATGAATGAGCAGGACTATTAATTCGGGGAGATGCAGCATGAAATGGTGATCGCATGTTTATTTCAGATAAAGGCTAGAAAAAATTAAATAACACATCATATTTCTTAATTAAAAACATTTAAACAACAATTGAGGAAAAAAATATTTACTTACTCTTGCACCACCACTGCCAGTTCCAGCTAAAGCTAAGTGTCTAGTTTTGCAAACAAATATGCCACCATTTTCAGTCATCATACGAGAATGAAGAAATGCAAAACTTCGATAAAGATGTTTGATTTCACCTTGACGACCCTAAAAAAAGAAATTTACAAAAATTTCCAGTTTGCAAATAAAATAGACACTTGCATAAAAAAGAAAGAAATACTTAATGTGATTTAAATTATAAATTACTTTTATTTTCATAATTAATCATACAACATATATAGATAATATTACGATTAATGGAATATGAGAGGGAAAAAAAATCTGTGGATTTCTTCGATTCTGTAACCAAAACTATCTCAGCAACAGTGTTTTTCTACATTGTATTATAAATCAAGGTATTCTGTGTAAATCTGCTATGAATATAAAACCTGTTCTTAAATCAATCATGAAGTTTGTAAATATAATTCAATTTTAAGTGCTTATCCAAAAGTAATTTCGAGATATTCTTCAGGCTTTGCAACCTGAATATTCTAATATATTGTACTTCATGAAAGTAGGTGGGTGTGTTTTTTAGTGAGTTTGGCAGTTCAAAGATGACATTTGGCCGTTTTTATATAAGAAACAATGTTTATTGAAATATGATATGTTGGAAGATACAAAATGGCTTTTGGACTTTTAATTTTTCACAGATCTTCTTGGTTATATGAGCAACTTGAATGTTAAGACGTAAAGGAAAAATCAATTTATTGACAATACCTAAACCTATCTTAAAACGTTTAAGTTGAAACTTAAATGTTTGCTAAGCATCTAAGAACGACTAGGCTAATAACCAGAGATTAATAAATTCAATGTCTTGAGTAAATGAAGAAAAGCTTAAGAATTATGAATATGGTTTGGAAAAGCATCATTTTGAATTTGAATGGAGATTTCAAGATGTCAATGCTATTCAAATAGAATAAAACATTTTTAGTATTCCTTTCAACATAAATAATAAAGCAGTTAGGTCAGATTTGCAGTTTGAATAATTGAGTGGAAATCTTACAATCATTTCAAACAGTTGTTTTTAACACGCCAAAGTTAAAGTTTTACAAATCATTGTTAAAAGTAAGTTTCCCAAATTTAATATCTCATGCCCGAAACACCAGTGTTATACTAACTTCATCTTACATATGTGGACTAGTGTTCTCAACTATGGGCTTTAGATAGAATAATCTCAGAAATAGACAGGAAAATGAGCATTCATCTCTTTCCGTAGAATCAGAACATCTCATTTCAAACCACAATATAAGGAACTTTTTAAAATGAAATTGTGATATCAATCATCTCATAAACATATTTAAATTGTAATACTTGTATAGTGTTTTTAAAATTGAAGAAAAATTTATTTTGTCCCCCTAAATTTTTTCCTTTTTGATTTTTAGCACATGACCAAAAATGTTTACCCATTCCTAGAATAAAAAAATAAAAATTAAATTAAATTAAAAAAACCACATTAAAACAACTTAAAAAGAAATATGAATAATAGAAACATAATAGAAAATAGTTTATCAGGAGAAAATTAAATTAAGAGTCTATAATGAAGTTCTTACTTCCCAATACAGTTTGGTGACATCCCTATTTTCCCGGGACTTTCTATTTAAACCTTTACATATTAAGAGACTTTACATTATAAGTGGTCAAAAATCAAGGTGACGCCTTTATTATAAATAAGACATGCTTTGGAAGATAATATTGCTTAGTTATTTTGATACAGAGTATGTCCTGTTAGGTATCTAAAATTTGCTACTGCTTTATTTCTTGGATATGTTACTAAAAGACTTTGTCCACAAAAGATCTTGTATGTTTTCCTGTTATTTTTCGTTTTGATAAATTAGTCAAATCATAGTAATTTATTTCATTGTATTTTTCACCTACATATTTTTTAAGTGTGTCCAGTGTTCTGGGTGTTATTTCTTGGGGCATAGTGGTTCCATTTTTGTAATTCCATTCATAAACATTGTCACTCTTTTAATATACAAATAAGCATAATTACTCAGTCTTATTATATTTTGAACCACATTTAGTTGAACATTTTCTTTCTAAAACATTGACATTTTTACCTTTCTTTAATATTAAATAAAAAATAATTAATCCTCAATATTAAATTAAATAATGTATAAAATTTATTTGAATTAATAACATGAAAACAAACAAAACTATAGGATGATATTTCAATGTATCAATATACAAAAATAAAACAGTATATATACATATATGCGACAAACATTAATACAACAGATCATGTCAGTAAAGAAATAAACAGAAATATAATTAAAAGAACTTACAGAATGAGGACCATCAATCACTTTAACAACATCTCGCACTTGAATTTGGTTTTGTTCTGAATCCAAAGAAACAGCTTTTCTAGTGTCTTTGCGCTTTGTTACACTTTGATGTTTCACTTTAACAACCTTAAAAATTTAAATAAACAAAAGTCGCAAGAAGAAATTGCTTAAAATATCTACATTTTTTTAAATAAGAAGTTTACTTACGCTGCCATGCATATTAAGAATATGAAAATTTTCTTTTTCCAGTCTTACAATAACACCTACAGTCTGAGCACTGTAATATTCAACATTTTGATTTAAAATCAGCAGTTTTAGAAGTGGTATATACATTCTAATATAAGAAATCATTACTTTCAAGTAATGAAAAATTTAATTATATATATATATATATATATATATATATATATATATATATAT
>JAPDSC010030825.1:93665-180146 GCA_026290005.1 Latrodectus geometricus | reverse complement strand
ATATATATATATATATATATATATATATATATATATATATATAAAGAAAGATTAAAATTTTGTAAGACTCTAAATTATTGGTGGTAATAGAATCATTTACCAAACTTTATTTAAATAAAATTTTTGAGTGATAAAGTGTAATTCTTTTTGTGTTAAATAAATGTTATAAATTCAAATTCAAGTTAACATAAATTAAGTACTGTATAAATTACATGCATAAAAGCCAATGTATAATTTTTAAAAAATACATAAAATTTTTAGAAAGTATATAATTACTGCAAGCAAATATTATATAATTTACTTAATTTCATATCTATTACTAAAAGAAAAACACTTATACACAAATATAAGTAACATCTATTAAATTTATAATAAAAATAAGAACATTTTGACTTAATTATAATTTAAATGTCATTGTCATTAAATTAATATTAAATTTTTAACATGAATTAATTTTGATAATAAATCAAATTTTCTCAAGTTAGAAAAACATTGTATTCGAATGAAATTATTATGTGTATTCCATAACTTTAAATTGACAATAAACATAACTTTTGAAACAAATTTCGCTCAGAATATAATATTAATTTTATTCTTTTGCACATTTATAAAAGTCATGAATGATTAATACTGACGAATAACTTTAAATAATTTTTGGTTAACGTGATTGAAAAAAAATACACATTCTGTTCTTATAAAAATCTAATATTGAATTAAAAAACTAATTTATTAAGAAAGAATGTGCAAAGTGGAAACTAAAAAATAAAGTTCATCAATTTTAAATGTATTTAAATAATATAACAAATGCATTTTGATATTGTGATTCTTTAAAAATGAGGTTATTATTTTCTGTTAAAAAGATATTATGCCACAATGTAAAGAACAAACATGAGACAAATAATCGAAGAATTAATTTAATATTTATTACATTATACATTTTTGAAAATCTATTTTTTAATTTAAACATTATAAAAGTTATTCTGCCATATTTAATTCATATTACAATTAATTATAAATCGATTAAAATAACTACAGAATCTATTGAGAGATTATCATTCTCTATCTGATTTAATCTGCAAGTTTTGATCCTAATACTATGCCACAAAACATTATGTTCTGTCAAAAAATGTCTCCAATTTCAGGATTATACTACAGATTGTCATTAAAAACTTTTATATGTAGTATAACATAATTTAATATTTTCAGAAACAGTGACAGAAACTATAATGATTTTAAGCTTTTGGGAAGGAAAGGCAGTAATATAATTGTGTGGTTCAATCAAAATAATATGGTCAAAAGATAAAAATTAATAGGGTAATAATAATAAATAATTAAAATATAATTGTATTGACAAAAATAGTGAAAAAATAATCTGGGAAATAAAGTGGAAATTTGATAGATGTTATACTTTGATAAGAAAAAAGCTTTTTGTTGCTTTTATATACATATAAATAGCATTTTGTACAATGAAAATAGTCCATATGTATATGAGAAATATAATAAAATTATAATTTAATGAAAAAATGTTCAATTATTATTATAATTGATTGATCAAGCATTCTCTGAAAAATAAATTAAAAATTCAGTTAGTTTAGCTGATATAATAGTTATTCTAGTAACAAATTTTCAATTTGCAGATTTAAAAAAAATTTTTTTTAAAGAAAATTAACTATAAAAAATGTCTGAGTAATCATAAAATTTATATTAATCCAGTATCAAATAATACTATCAAACACCTGAAAAAAACTTATATTTGTAAATTACTACCTCAGTAAAAAAAAAAAAAAAAAAAAAAAAAAACTTTTTTCTTTTTAAATTACTTTTTCCACACATTTGTTATATATAACAAATGTATCAAATTTTAATATTTTATGAACTTTCTGATCTAATTAAATAATGGCAGCAATATTAATGATTCCAGAAAAAAACTAATGAACATCAAATTGTTTTACAACAAATCAGCAAAAACAGTAACATCACGCTTTCTCAAAAAAAATAAATAAATAATAATTATATTAAAATCATAGCTGTGTCTGATACAATAAAATTAAATTTACAAAAGGAAAATGAAAAAGAGAATAAAAAGAAAATATCAAAAAAATGACAAATCCTTATTCTCATATTTCTCTAGGAATAATGTCAATTTAAAACAAAGCAAACATACAGTTTAATAAATTTAATTCATTAAAATTGCTATAAAATACAATAATCTAATAATTTTTAAAACAAGATAATAATTTAAGGAAAACTTAGCACTTACTCCAATAAAACTAAGTCACCCCATTGGAATTGTCCAAGTGAATCTACACCAGTAGCCATGTCAGTACACAATTGTAAATCTTGTGGTCTCACTTTTAACTATTAAAATTATTTTTACATTTATTAAATATTTATAAAAATTATAGTATGCTAACAGTTATTTTTAATTCATAGCATTAAAAATGTTACAAACCTCATGCATGGTAAGATCTGAAAAAAGGAGAACTATCTTATCTTCTACTCTGACAATGAGGCCAGTGTCACCTTCATAGGTTCCAGAAATCACTTTGACGTGGTCACCCATCTTGAAATACTTCCTCAATTCATGAGCAGGAAATTCTAAGGGGTCCTATATTAATAACATAATATTACTGGTCTACTTGTTACTAACACATCAAGCATGCAAAAATAGAAAAAACGTGACAAGACAGGAAGGAAAAGTAATTACTAATAAGAATTTCTTTTACTTGCTTTGGAATCTATATTAATAAATTAAACATAAGTATTCTCAAATTTAATAGTTTTTTTCCTATAGATGTTATCAAACTCTCTTTTCATACATTGATATTATGACATTAGTACTTATATCTTATCTTTAGGAACTTTCTAAATAAATCTCAGAAATGAAGCAAAAACTAAAAATAACTTTTAAATTAGGACAAGGTTATTAAAAGTTAAAAATATTACTTATGTATTTAAAACTGAAATATCTTTCTACATTATTTTATGATAAAATTTAATTACAAGGTTTATTATTATTATTATTATTATATATTAATTTTGATACACCTAAAGAGCTCATAAAATAAAGTGAAAGATGTTTTTATTAATTATATCAATTTCAAGCAAATACACATTTCTTTAAAAATTTAAATTCTTTGGAAATATAAAATATTTAGTTTTATCATCTTTATTTTTCATATGTTACTCCTAAACACAAAAATAGTAAAATACTTATTTAAGGAATCAATAAAAGCTTTACATAATTATCGTATTTTCCTGTATATAATCCGTGAATTATGTGTTAAAAAAGTTTCAAATTTTGTTGTGCGTATTATACACCACCATGGATAATCTGATGAAAAATATTCTCCATCAGAAAAGCTTACAAGAAAGTTTTGAAAGAAATACTGTTTATGTTTCATAAAATAAATAACAGGTGGTACCATGACACACCTGAGTTATTTAAGCTATAATTGTAGCTTTGTCCAATTATGTTCAAAAACGAATTTGCTTCCTTGTAAAGATATAACAGTTGCAATTTGCTAACGTCATTTTGCAATTTGTCTTGATGTGAGCTGTATCGTTTTAAAAATATTGAAATTCGTATGTAGTCATATAAAAGCAAAAACTTTTACGTTACACAGCAGATTTTAAATTAAAAGCTATAGCGAAAGTAAATAAAAAAATGGTGTTAAATGTGTTAATGTGAAGTGAAAAACAAAGTATGCATGGTATAAAAGAAAAATTTATAAATTATGCAGTTTGTAAATAATCCATTTCTTTCATTTAAATATTTACTAAGTAAATATATATTTTTTAAAATATGCCTAATATCGTTCTAAAAGTTATTAGAAGCTAAATTTCACTAAGTTTTACGAATGTTCTCAAAATTATAGATCTTGTGCTTTCATCTCAAATTTATCGCACTTTGAGATGAGGTAGATCCAGACAAATCATTTTCATATTAAATGTTTTTTTCCTGCACAATTTATTATATTTTTAATTATATTGTGCATTTCTTTTATTTTATGTGACACCTATATTATCAGCAGTACATATTTTAGACTATTCACTGAAAAAAAATGCCATAGATTATACGGCGCTGCAGGTTATATGCGACGCTTTTTTTCCTTTTATTCGAAAAAATGTTGTGCAGATAATATACAGGAAAATACAGTACTACTACAACTACTCAAGTTTTTTTACAATAAAATTTATCTAATCAAATATACAAACCATTGTGGAGGTAAACTCTACGGTGGTTTGTATAACTTTGAATGAAAAGAAATTAACAATATCAAATTTAAGAACAAAAAAAGCTTACACTCTTAATATTTATTTTTAAATAATTCTTAGAAAACAAAATTGGCAAAAAGTAAGAAATTTGGTTTGCAACTAAAAATTGAAACTAAGAAGGGATTTTCCTTATTTATAATTCTTATAACTGAACTGTGTTTCTTAAACTGAGACATAGTATCAACTAAATATTCAACAGAAAAATGTTTCATAAAATATAAATTTGTGTCCAAAATAACTTTGCATGAATTTTACCTTTAAGTCTTCATGAGTAGGCAGCATAGTGACTTTATTACCATCTACAGCTATTACTCTGCCTTGTAAATGAATCAACTCACCCTCACATACTTCAACATTATCACCAGGTGAAAAATTGTGACTTCCATCATCTTGACCAGTTTCACTTACTACAAACTTATTAAGTAGAAATATTGCAAATGAAAAACAAAGAGCTTCCAGCATAAAATGAATACTTTATCAAAAAATAAGTACTATTTTAAAAAGATAAAAAAATTTGAACATGCAATATTAAAGAATAACTAAGAATAGAATTAAATAAAGTGTACTTAATATATGAAAAATGATCAAAGAGGAATCAAAATAGCTTTAAAATGTTTGTAAAAAATAATTTAGTCTATATATAAAATTTATTTAACTATCTAACTAAAATAATGTTTTTAAATTGTAGATATTTCAGCACAAGCATTTTTGCTATTTACTTCAGTAAAACAACTTTTAACACAAAACTTAATAACTGATATCATTATATCTGTCTGTTTATTTATTTATTATTTTTTTTATCTATTTCATCTGAGTTAGAATTAAAGTTTCAAAACATGATTTTAGTATTCAATGTACAAATTCGTAATTCATATCTTAATCAGATTTTTTAAACAAATTTCACAATAAAAAAATTTTTTAGAAACTATTTTAACCTATATTCTAATGTAAGAAAAGAGGTTGGAATACTATTTACATAAGCAAATCTAATGGTAAATGCAATTGATTTCATTTAAAAATTAAGTTATCAAAGAATTCTAATGACCAAATCAAATGGTTTTTTACATTAAACATTTTTGGAAAAAAAAAAAAAATTATAAATGATTCAACTGAGTCATAAAAGTGTTTTCTCAAATTATAACTAAAAACTTTGATTAACTCATGTCCTTATAATATAATAATTTTTCCTCGGAGAAAATTAAGCTATAAGATAATTTACTTTATACTTGAATCCCATGGTGCACATTTTTCACATTTATAAATGAATAATTTATATAATGTTAAGTATATTCACAAACTTTATTTACTAATTTTATTACCACACAAAATTCATTTTTTCTTACAAAATCTTATTTTACTCTCAAAACCAATTAACAATAATGGTAAGTTAGATTCACCAACTGGGTATCCTTACATGCTAAAATATTGTCTAAATTACTTTGAAAGTATGCAACATACATTTAATTATTTGATAAAAAAAAATTATTATGAAGGATACATTCTATTTCCATTCCTTTAGCATCGTTTTTCTCAGCAAATTTTTCTAACTCTGACAAAGTTGGTTTCACTCCATCTACAATCTAAAAAAATAATTAAAATAGTGAATATTCTAAAATACTATCTTAATATCTTTAATGTATTAAAAATAAAATATAATGCTAAGCTATTAATTTACCAAAGCTGATTTTGCAAAACTTTTAAATAGAAATCCTTTTCTGCTATAACGATTTCCTTCAAATATTAGAAAATCACCATCAGTTGATACTTCTCCTCCAAGAGCTCTAAAGAAAATATAATCATCAAATACATCTTGTAAAATAAGACAATATTTTTTTATAGCAAATTATGAGACGAAAATACATTTTACCTTATAGCATCAACATCAAATAGTTTGGGAGGTGGTTTCTTGCCTTTCTTACGTTTCTCTGGTTCCTGTGAAAAGGCAATTACTTATATATTTTTAAATAGATGTAGTAATAAAAGTTGATAATAAACACAATATTCAAAAAATTTGAAATTTTCAAAAACAATGAAAAAAATGGGCATGCCCTAATTAAAATCTTAAATCATTCATTTTAACATTCTGATTATTAAGCAATCAAAATTTAAATCAGTACTAAATATGGTACACATGAGTGTATATAAAGGAATATATCTACATATATGAATAATTTTGAGAAATTATCAACAAGGATTATCGATATGTACGGATATTATTTCAATTACATAAGTATTTATAAAGGGCAGTTAAAATATCAATAGTCAGTTAAGTGAATTAAATTTTAATAATTTAAAAAGAAAAAAATGTGTTCAAAAATGAAACAAAGATATTATGCAATTATTTGCTTAATTTAAATTGAGAATTAATATTATGATACATTTTCAGAAAATACATAAAAAATTCTCAATTTTAAGAAAGTATCAACAAATTCAAAAGATAAAGGATTATTATTATGTATTATTCCAATTACTTGAATACTTATACAGAATAATTAAAATATATAAAAATAGAAAAATTAAGATGACAAAAAAAAAAAAAGTTTTTGTAATTTAAAAAAAGAAAGCAATTGTGATGAAAGAGTGTAATAAAAATATTACACAATTTTTTGGTCAACTTAAATTCAGAATAAATAATACTCAAAATTACATAAAAAATTTTTAGTTTAATTTAGGCATTCATTACAAAATATTAATGAATAAAAATGTATATTACTGTTGTTCGTAAAGCTCCACGTTTTTTGGTATAATCCACTCTTGGTATCAACTTTAGATGAACAAAATTTTGAGCAACATTGACAAAATCCACCTAAAAAAAAAATTTTAGTGTGAAACATGTATACTTAGTAACAAAATGAATAACTTTGTTTACTTCTTGTTACAATATCTATTTTATTTTTACACATCTAAAGATAAAAAACTGACGAGTTCAGAGAAATCTACCTGAGCTAAATCATCTTTGTACAATCCTCTTTTTAATCTAACCCATTGCTTAGGCTTCAATTGTGATTGTTCTTTTGTAACACGCAGTACATCTGTCATTTCTTTAATTGGAACCATCTACAAAAATACAGATCAATTGGTATCAACAAAATCAAATATTTTCCTACATAAATGAATGAATTAATATAAATATCTACATCAATATATTATTTGTAACCATCTGCAATAATTTGCAATAAAAATTAAAAAAAATTATTTATAGAGTTTTATCTATGTTAAGAATTTCTACATTTTTTGATGATTCACATAATCCATAAATTCTATACTTTTTTTATAAACACTTCAACATATTCATATGCTATATAAATAAATTATAATATAAAATGCAGATTTTTCTTTAAATATTTAATTTTAAGGCAAAAATGGAATTTCTTTTTATATATTCATTATAATTATTTTATGGAATAAAGAATTTTCTATAATAAAGAATTTTATTATTTTATAGAGTTAAAAAATTAACTATGTATTATAAAAGATCGATTTATCCTTTATATACATGATTTTATAAAAACAATTATATAATGTATTATTAAAAAAATTCCTTAAGAACATTAAAATTAAAAATTGAAACTGCTACTATTACTATTACTTTCAATTAAAATGAAAAAGAAAAGATAAAACTAGCAACAAAATTTATTTCTTAATAGAGTTACTTTACTTACCTTTTGTTGATATTGACCCATTTTTAAGTTTCCTACTCCATTAATAGCTTGTTTGACATGAGAATGCTTATATGCTTCTATGTAAATATAGCCTTTTACACCTTCTGGAGCTACTACACTTTTGATTTGCAGAGGCTAAGAATCAAGCAAATAAAGGGAGAAAACTATAGAATCAACAGCATAAATTAAATGAAATTTAATTATTCAGAAAGTTTTAGAGATTGTGGATTATTTATTTATAATGAATATTTATTTATAATATACTTATAAGCTAATTTAAAAATATAAAAGTCATCAGAATAAATTTCCAAAGACTTTTCTGTAAGTAAATTATCCCATTTCTGTACAGGAATTTAATGATTAATATAGTATATTATGATATTTTAAGTAGTAAAATCTGAAAATTACACTTATTTTTTAAATACATTGCTGGCCACCCAAATTGCAACACCAAGAAAGACAAGAGATATCACAACAAAATTTATTCTGTAGATAACATGTTGACCAAATATCGAATTATTAAATTTATAGATTTCTGTGAAGTGTAGTTCCTGCCAAAATCAATAGCCAGAGTATCCACCATAGTTAGAGATAACTGCTGATACATGCCTTAGCATTGATTCAAAGAGACTTTGGGTGTGTTCTTAGGATACAGCAGACCAAGCAGCTTACACACGTTGTCAAAGTTGATCTGGTGTGGCAGCTGGGGATATATAATCTGGGTAAATCATTTAGCAGCGATGGACTATATGTTTTGTATCAGCAAAAGATCTGGAGAGCCATCCAGCCAGGGAAGCAATTCAATCTGGCTTGACAAAGAACCCTTGGACAAGGTGTTCCCCATGGGGTTGTACATGATACTATTGAAATATGGCTGTGGGCAAGCCCTGAAGGTAAGGAAGAACAACTGGCTTTAACAGGCTTGGAAATGTAGCGCTGGCATTTTAAAAAACTGGCAATGCATATTAGAGTACTGCGAGAAAAATATTCAATACCGCCCCTTACCATAATACCCAGTGGAGGACCAGTATGACGATACATAACACAGCTGTTCAGCATCCTATCTCTAGTCTCTCCAGATTCAAATGGGACCATCGTGAAGTTGCAGACAGAAGTGTTACCTGTCAGTAAGGATAGTTTCATTACATTTCCCAGTGCACATCCTTCTTTCATTGCACCATTGGTAGCGGAAATGTTGGTAGTTCTGTGTCAAGAGTAGACAAAGCAACGGACACCTTGTGGACAGACCACTCTGCTGTAAACAGCATCGAATAGTACGCACAGACACTGGATGATGAGTTAAAGACTGAATGTGCGGTGCTATGATTCATAATGTGACTGAGCAATCCGTCACAGCCGTATGCACTATTTGCCTGTCATCACATGAAGTGGTACACTGAGGTGAATGTGTTCAATCATGTCAGTCACTCTGACATACCCTTTAGCATCCAACAATCATATTACAGTTGTTTATTTTCATCCAACACGACTAACGGTTTCCCTGAAAGATAATCCACAATCTCGATGGCCCATTATCCATCCTCTGTTGAACTCGGATACTTGATCAAAAAATGATTGCTGTTTTCTATGAGACATAATAGATATTTTTCAAAAGAAATCACAAGAAAAACATAATTCTTGAACTTGTAATTGTCGAAATTTCCAAGCCTTAAATAGCGCTTTTTAGTGGCGGCACAGGCATGCGTGATGTGCTGAAATCTAATCATTTGCATATCTCACCTCTGCTAATGCATGTTGTAAATTTCATGTTATTTGCATGCTTTCTTCAAGGTGCATTTAGGATGGCCAGCAGTGTACAATATATTTTGCATGACAGTCTTCATAAATTCTAATATACTAAAGTTTCTACAAAAAAACACATTCAAATGATGAAAATCATATTTTTGAAAAAGAAGCACTCTGAGAATATTTATGATAATTTTTTTAAATAATTGAAAACTATGTTTTTTTACAAATTAATATTAATAGTGCTGAAAAATTACTCATACTGAAACAAAATTTTGCATTTAATTTACCTCCTCTGTATATTGATATGCAATGAACTTTCTCATTAATAATAAAACTGTTGATTTTTCTTCTCCAATGCGACATTTCACCATCCAAAGATTTGGATCTCTAAAATAGAATATGTACTCTAAAAATGTATTAATTTTTAGTTCTACAAAAAACTAGTAAGTTTTATTTAGTTAAAAGCTATCTAATATGAATGCAAATCTAATAAAATTATAGTTCTGTACTAACATAACCATAGCAATTATTTTAGAATTTGAGCAAAATACAAAACTTTTATTATGACAACTCTAAAAATTTTAAATAATATATTAATTTTTTTCTTTTTTTAATTTTGCTTCATGTTCCTTATGAACAGTTCAAATACTAAAATAAGAATCTGAAACTTACTTTGAACTGAAAAGTTTCCATTTTGATTTTAAAAATATAATAGATTAATTTACCAATCAGATGAAAAAGTAGCAATTTTCATAGAGTGAAACATTTCAGTAAAAAATTGTTCTGGAAATATGAAGTAAATCATATTCAACACATAGAATTTAAGAATAAGAATGAAGGAAAGTTTGTATGTTTAGAAAGAAGGAAAAAAATTCAATAAGAATTAAATTTTGTGACAATTTTATTTGGCAGGATTTGATTTAAAAAAATTATTTCAGAAGATTAGCATTTTAAGTATAAGATGATAAAAAGGGGGGGAAACAAAAAAACATGGATAAAAAAATAAATAGAAAACAAATATAACTGGTCAACAGATTTTCAGAGGAATTTGCAAAGAAATGTGTTCCTGATAGAACTACTACTACTTTTCAGCCGAAAATTATTCAAAACATTATAGAAGAAAATAAAATGTATTCTGATACTTGGAAAGCTTATAAGGCCTAAGAAATTGAAAGGATTTTCCGCATGCAAAACCATAGATTCACTTTTAATGATCCTAAAATGACTTTTTATACAGAAACCCAAGCAGTACAAAAAAGGAAGAATGCTGGCAAGTGGAATAACAAAAAACAAAGGGGAATATCTAAAAAATATCTGGAATCATACTAATGCAAATTTATGACAAAAAAAAGACTTGTTTTCACTTTATTGATATTCATTCTACAGTAAAGTGTAATTGACTTAGTATTGTCAAGTAAAACAATATTTATTAAGTTAGAATCGTTCTTGTTTTTCCTATAAACAGCATATCTTGATGAAATTCACAAAATGTTAAAAATATGATTGGAACAATATGCAAGTATACTTGAATTGTTCGGTTAAGCAATTTCTCACTAAACTAATAGAATCAGATTTTAACTTAAAACAATAAACAAACATAAATAATCTATATGATTATAATCCATTGTAATGTAGCACAATTGTTTATATAATTATTTACATTCAACATAATATAAATGCACAGAAACATTTTAATGTTTACCCTTGAAAATTTTATGAGAAAATTTTTTTAATAAATTAAACTGTGCAACTTTCAAATACAATTTGATTAAAAATATATATAAAGCCATAAATTTCAGTTTTCATATAATTTTAAAAATTACTATATTTTAAATGAAAATTTTTCATTTATTACTTATCCAGTAAGCAAGTGCTTTCCATCTCGACACATAGTATTAAAAAGAAACATGCAAATGGCAACATAACAAAAAAGCTTAAATATTAAATTGGATATCTAATACTAAATAGGAGTTTAACTGATGTAGTTAGGGATGTAGTTATAGGATTACTGATGTAGTTACAGGAGTTTAACTGAAAGGAGTCATAGTGTATATTTTACCATTTCAAACAGAATCAGTAGTGATATCAGTAAAGGGTATTAGACCTGTGTATCATCCTAAATACTGTATTTTCCTGTACATATCCTGCAGTGGCGTATAAACCATGGCAATTTTTATGGAAAATAATTAAAAATATATACTACTGATAATGTGATGTCACATAAAATAAATATTACACAGTATAATTAAAAATTAAATAAACTGTACAGAAAAAACATCAGATTGGATCCTATTCAGATCCCCTTCATCACCAAGTGTGATACACTGAGATGAAAACATAACCTCAATCACCAAGAGAAATAATTTTGAGAAGATTCTAATAAAATGTATCAATTTTTAGAATGTTTTAAAATATGGTACACATATTTTAATTAAAAAAATATTTGTTTTGTTAACAATTAAATTGAAAAAGTGGTTTCTTTTCAAATTCTGCATTGGATGTATTTTTTCTTTTGTATTGCATATACTTTATTTTTCACTTTATATTTATTTTACTTTATTTTCTTTATTTATTTTCCACCTTACATTAGTATGTTCATCACCATTTTCTAACTTGCCTTCTCTGTAACTGTTACTTAAAAATTTGTGACTCAGACACTCTTTTACTTCTACATCATAATATATTTACTTGAATATTTTCAGAATGAAATAACTCAGATCATAACAAAACCTGAAATGACACTAGACAAGTATAATATGATTTCAAAGAAGAATTTATTCTTGAATTAACTGAATTAATTTATTCTAGAACATAACTGAACAAAACTTGTTATAAGTGAAGTATGTCAGACGAGTGACTAATACTTTCATCAGCATCTATTATTTCTTTTGCAAAATATACAATTTTATATATGTGTACATGCATAATCCATGGATTATATACAGGAAAATACTTTTAAATGACATGTTGAATATTCAAAATTACGTCGTGATTGGATATTCATTAAAACTTTGATTAATAATAAATAAATAAATAAAAGGAATTTAGAAATATACATGCATAACTCAATTAAGAAGAATTTTTTTATTCTTTTCTTTTAAATGGCAAGCTACTGCAATGTTTTTTTAATCTCTTCATAGCAATAAAATCAAGTATATATGATGACAGGTAGAATTTTAAGATGCTAATGCATAGCAATGATCACTTTAAAGGTAAAATTTATTCAATTTCATTATATATAATAGACAATTTCTTCACTCCTCTTTATATTCAGAGTTTGTAATCATGTTGTGTGACAAAAATAAAACATTTATTTTAAATGTATAATGCTACATTTTAACAGTTTTGAATTCATTACACATAAAACAATGAAAGTTTTCAAAATGGCCAATGAAAAAACTTGAAATAATAGATGCAGGTATGTATGCATTTACACATACACACTTCCTAAGATTCAAGTTTATTTTCAAAATCACACACATTTTAAAACAAAGAAAAATGTTGAAAATTATAAAAAAGAAAAGCTTCCCTGGAAACTTTTTTTGCAAGTAACCAATGTTGATTTATAATTAAGCAAAAAATATGCTTTTGAAGTAAAAGGGAAAAAATTAAAATAAATAAAATTAAAGTTTTTTTAGAACTAAGGTATTGGCATATTTGATGAATTTTAAAATTTTAAAAGATAAAAAACTTTAGTAACTACTGTGAATTTAAATAACAATATAATATTAATAAAAAATTCTGAACAGAAAGTAACTAAAATAGAAATAAACCAATTAAAAACATTTATATTTATCTATTTAGAAATTATATTAATTCT
This sequence comes from Latrodectus geometricus, assembly GCA_026290005.1. Lineage (NCBI taxonomy): Eukaryota > Metazoa > Arthropoda > Arachnida > Araneae > Theridiidae > Latrodectus > Latrodectus geometricus. The sequence continues at coordinate 166,637 of JAPDSC010030825.1, read as the reverse complement.
TATTTTTCTTTTAAAATGGAAGCAATCACTGTCTCTTGAAAACATCTTGTTAATACTAATAACAGTATTAAACATGTTTGATTAGATTGATTAATGAAAAAAATTTCTTCATAAAGCAATTCAAATTTAGATTGTAAAAACCAATATGCTAACAAAAACGAAACAAAAATGCTTTTGATGTTTCAGAAAGCAGTTTTACAATACATTCCTACAAAAATTAAAATATAAATTTTTGTAGAAAAACTTAAAAAAATTTATGTACCAAAAATCACTAGAATTTTGACTCAGACTACATTTTAAAATTTACTTACTTCCTTTTAAAGATTTTGCACAAAAATTTATCAAAAAATTTTATCAGCGAAAAAAAAATTGAAATAGTATTGAATAAAGTACAAAAGAATGGTCTTATATAATGATTTACTTTTTTATTTTACCCCTTTTTATGTTCTGATAAAATTAAATCCTTGAAAATGTGTTCTTGATGTTTCCTTGTATGCATAAAATCATGAGAATATTTAAATTAAATCTTATGTAATTTTTTTTAATTTGTACTTTAATTTTTAAAACAGCTAAAAAAAAAAAAAAAAAAAAAAAAAAACAAGTACCTTAACAGGCTTTTTTTCAATTCAAGAATAAATGGTTTATTATGAAAGATTATTAATAACTCATGAACAGTGACCAAACAAAAAGCAATATAATTTAAACATATTAAAAGAAAGAAAGCAAAAGCACGATTGGAAATTAAGTCATTATAATTTAATGGATAAACTATATAATTATTTTCACAGTCTATAAAAATTGAATCAATATTTTTTTTTTCATCCCTTGCACAATCAATAAATAAACCACTTACAACTCTTTTGCTATAGCATATAATTTTATAAAACAGATAATGCATTGAATGAAATCTCTTAAATTAATTATAAAATATTAAATGTTTTCCTAATCCATCATATTATTAAATTGATTTAATACTTCAATTAAATTTATCTATTATTATACATATTCTTAAAACATAATGAGAAAATAAATGAAGAGAAAACTTGCGATTTTAAATACAAAATATAGAATAACTTTTTTAATTTTCAGTTAAAAAAATTGACAAGAGAAACTTATGGATCATTGATATGAACATATAGATTTTGAACCACAGTATGTAATAAAGTATAAAAGTAATTAAATTTCATTTTATTGTCAAGAATATTAAATCTAATTGTATCTTATCATTTGCTGATTGCCATTTTTGACTGCAATATATTAGTTTTTACAATATTAATGGGTAATTATAGAATGTTCTTTAGAATTATAAAAAGATTTGGTCAATTATTATTCACTGTAGTCTTTTTTTAACCCCACATGAGGACTGATTCAATCATGACTAAGCAATTAAAGAAAATTCCATACAAATTTCATTCTCATAAAATTTAGTATATGTGCAGGAGCAATATATATTTATATAAAATAATATATTTCAAAATAGCAAATATTGTTTTATATAAAAACAATATATAAAAATTAGTGTTCAATTTAGAAAAACAATACATGAAAAATAGCATTCAATTATTATGTTTCAAATTGTTTTAAATATAGATTCAGAACATTTTAAAATTTAAAATAATGTAACTTTGTAAAATCACTCCTTTATTTTAATTTAAATATACATTCCATATAAAAACTATTTCTTTTTTCAGAGATCTGTATAGATCTCTGAAAAATGATTTTCCACAATTTTAAAAATAATTAAAATTTAAATATATTTAAAATCATGGAAAAAATTATAAAATCTATAAAAGTAGAGATGCAACAATGCTTAAAATATATCCCAGAATAATAAATATAAAATTGCACAAAAAAATAACATTTTCAAATCCATACCTATAAAATGAAAACTAACAAATGACGTGCATACTAAGTTTTTAAAGACTCAGATCAAAAATTAAAACATATTCTAAAAATATTAATTCATATAATTATAAAATTTGGTTTGAGACAAATGGGCTGGAAAATATAAATAAAGTATTTGAATAACATTAAATTTTTTTAAAATATAAGAAATTGTACAAATTTAAAAAAAAATGAAATATGTAATACTGAAATATAAAAGAATTTAAAAATTCAATTTATAAAATGGTAAGTTTTAAAATTAGATATTGAAGAAAAAATCAATTTTTATTTAGTATAAAAAACTCAAAAATTATGAAATTTGGAACAATTGACAATTATAGCATTGATAATTATTTTTGGATAGTTAGTTGTTTTGTCACACTAGACTCACTTTATGCACATGAAAAATTTGATCATGATTAATGCTTTTTAAAGTGAATTCCAAAACATAATAAGTATACAAGCCTCATGTATAGGTCAAAGTCGTGAATCATTGAAGTGAAAGAAAAAGAATATTGACCATACAATATTAACTTAGCATAATTATTACTGGCAAAACATAGAAAAATGCAAGTGGTACAAAATTACACAAAATCGAATGGGAAATATAATGAAAACAAAAATATGAAATAGCACAAATCAGATGACACTTGTTAAGTATTAATTCTGAAAATGGATCCTAATGACCCATTTCAATTCAATTTATTTTTGAAATTTTATAAAATAATGGCCAGATTAATAAGATAATAATAATTTTGAATACTTTTTTGATTAAAAAAGGCAAAAGAGGACAACATTTAAAAAAAAATTATACAACTAGAAAATTTTACAGATAAAAAAGCTGTATTCAATGTCAACATCTATTAAATATATTTTGCAATTTTAGATTGTTCTAATTAATAAATTACTATTACTATGAATCATTTTTTTTCTTTTTTACAGATTTAAGTTTTTGAAAACACTTTACTATATTTCAATGCACTTACTTTACACTTGGTAATAATGTTTGTTGAGCAATTTCATCTGGCAGCTCATGATCACCTCCATCACCATAGCCTTTTTCTGCTGCAGAGGATTCAGCATACTTCTTTTTATAGTATTCCTCAATTTCATCTTCCTTCTGAGAACTAAATCAAAATAATAAATATATTATCCTATTTAAAACAAATTTAAATATATGATATTTATAAAAATATATTATTGCTACACACGTCCACATCATTTGCAATCGTCTATGACTATCAATGTCCCGAGAAGTATTTTCCTCCGTTGGACGAGTACGATCAATGATGTCTTCAGCACCTTCCTCCCATTCTTCTTCTTCTTCCACTTCATCATCAACTTCAGCTTCATCTAAAATGAAATCTCCATATCGCGATTTCTTTTTCTTTCGTTTTTTTCTATCACGATCATCATCTTCTTCATCATCCTCATCATCTTCATCCTGAATTTTATGAAGTAGTTTAAGAAATTCAATTTATGAAGTAAAGTTCATATAATTTAAAAGATGAATTTCAGTATAATTTTAAGACAGTACAGAAATTTTAAATCTATGCCTTTCTTTTATTAAAAGATAATAAATGAAATATATTTTTGATATGCCCTAAATTAAACAGAAATGATGCAATAACTATTAAATCTATGGAAATTTTCATTTTGTTATTATATCATATATTGTTAAAATATCAAAATAAAAAAACAAGAAGTGAAGTATCTTAATATAAGCTGCTAAAAATTACTGTCTTATAATTTGTTATAGTAAAAATGCATGAGGACATTAGCTAGAAAATGTGGTAATAATTATATTTTGATTGTTAAAAATCACTTATTGGAAATTCAGGTTACTCTGTTCTATATTTTTATGTTTTAACAGTGAATGAATAAATAATGGTTAAACTAACATATTGACAAATTAAGTATTCTGATTTTTTATGAATGAGCAAATGTATTTAAATCTTGTTAGAAAAGCTATCCATTATATATTATGAAGTAAAAGGAAACATGCAAATTTAAAATTAAAGGATGGCTCATTACAAGCAATAAGTGTATGCAAAACTTTTGAAATAAAAATTAAGAGCTGATCTGTATCTTATTTTATACAACTTATAGGCATTATGAAATTTTAAATAATTTTTACTCAGCATATAAATATTTCTTAAAATATCTTTTTACTCTACCAAAAATGGTATGAGTTAATTCAGTTCTTATGCAATTTAATTCATTTCTAAAAACATCATACTTAAAAAAATTGTATAAAAAATTGACATACATGGTCAAAAATGAATCTGGTTTTTATGAGTTACATTATGCTTAATAAAATTTTTTGTAATGATTATATATTTTTCTTAAATAATATTTCAGACAAATGTATTAGCTTTGAAAAATGATATGTTTGGAGAAAAATCATTTATATTATTTACTATATAACATATTAAGGGTTTTCAAAATGAGAAAATTGATTCTGCAGTTCAATTAAAAAGTTACAAATATTTAGTTAATAACTTTCATAACTTTATTTACCATAATGTAACAGATTTTTTAGATTAAAATTAAGATTTTGCATAATATAAAAGCTAAAAAAATTCATAATATTAATTGAAAAGAGTCAAAATGTTTCACATTAAAAATTGGTATTAGAAATTTAACCTTTTGTTGAACATTTAGCCACTGTAAATACTAGTTGAGTTTCAAACACACAATGACATTGCAAATTTCAATAAACTAAATAAAAATTTGAAAAAGAGTATCTTACTTGTTTTTATTTAAAATTTTAATTTCAATTTATTTCACTCTTTGAATACATTGATGTTTAAAATTGTTTTATTCCAAATATTAAATTATAATAAGTCAATAAATAATGACTTCAAATTATTTATGATTATTAATTTAATATTTATTTGTAAAAAAAATATTCAGTTAAACAGTATTATTTTTAGGACAACTGCAAGCTTTGAAAATATAATATAAAATTATTTCTAGACTTCATTTTTAGAACCAAAAAATAAATTTTATATGTTATCAATATTTTAATCATATCTATTAATAAAAAATAAAGTTAAACACTCAAATTTAAGAAAAACGATATTCAGCAAATTTTAAAAAAGTAACATTAAACAAATAATTTTTTTCAGATTTTAAAAATTTGTTTTAAATTTAAGATTTCCTTAATTATTTCTCAAATATTATTTTATTAGTTTGCTTTACAAATAGTACTAACATACATTTACCAAATTCTCATTACCTTCTTTTCTTTAAACAAATAAGCCACTAATGACACATTTTGTAAAATGAATGATTTATTATTCAAAACAGTTTAAAATCTTACTTTTAAAATTTTCTAATGATAAATGTCATTAATAATAATCTAATAAAAAAATTCTTTATGAAGATAACTGGCTTGTTATGATTAATTTTTGTACAAATTTAAATTTAATTAAAAATGAAAACTTCAAAATTATAAATTAAAGGAGCATTTTTATTAATAATGATTTTAAAAATGGTAGAAATATATCGCAAAAGACTCTCCATTTTTAATAAATAAAAAAACCATAAAGATGAAGCACTAAATTAAAATTCATGAAATTATTAGAATGTAATAACTATTATATATAATAGGAATAAAGTAATGAAAAAAATTCACTTTCAGACATAAGTATAAGGCAAAAATGCAATTCTAGTTTTTTTCTTTTCTTTCATTCATTCTTTTTTTTTTTTTTTTTTAAATAAAAATAAGTAATAAATTAAAGTGAAAATTTAAATGAATTTTTCACATAAGAAATTAATTCTAACTTCTTCATCTTCTTCATCCAGATCTTCACCATCAGGTTCATCTTCTTGTTCTTCTTCAGCAGCAGCATCAGCTTCAGTAACTTCCTCAGCTTCATCATCATTAACTTGACTGCCAGCATCACTATCTACATCTGACCCTTGTCCACTTTTGGCATCTTCTTGTTCTCCCTTAAAATTAAAAATTAAATTAACTTAAATACATAAATGGGAGATTTTGTTACTCTCAATGTTAAATAAAAATGTCTTTTGAAATACATGTTCAGATTCAAAAAAATATGGATGTTTTTCATCCAGAATAATATAACTAATAGAAAATTCATTACATATTTAGGCTGCTTAAGACACCTTATGCTAATGTATTTTTAGCATTAGAGATATCAACCTCAAAATTAATAATTAGTTAATTGTTTGAGCTATTTAAGCCATCTTTACATGTAAATTATGAGTAAGAGACGACAGTATCCTAAATGCGCTTATCAGCTCTTCAAGTCATATTTGATTTCAAACACATGTTTTATTTTGTGATGCTTGGAAAAACAAATTAAAATTAGTATTTGTAATTTTGTTTAGGTGATTATTCCTTTAAAATTAACATATATTGATTTACAAATGGACTTCTACTATAGAAAATTTAGTATCATTATCAAAGAAAAGTTTTCTTTTCTTTCTTCTTTTTATTATTTTAATAACAAGAAACAGTTGAAAACAAATGTATCTTAAATAAATTTAAAAACAACAGAATTAAAAAAAAAAAAAAACAGGATGTGGAAAATGATATATTTTCATGTTTTGAATAATTTTAACAGTTAAATTGATACATAAATAATAGGATATATCCCCTAAGTTATTATTCAATTTTATTTCTGTTTTCAATTTTAAATACTTTTAATTTATTCTTTAACTTTTATTTATTAATATTCTTGTTGTACATTTCAGTTTTCTTTTCTTGTATTTTCATTTAGGAAACTTGTGCTTCCATTTTTATTTTATATTTTCCCTTTGCATTAATTATTTTTTACAAATCATGGAAATAGTTCACTTGCCTATTGTTTTGGAAGAATCCTTACACACACAAATTCAAAAGGCTTTCTGCCTTGATAGAAAGGGACAAGTTTTATTTAATCATTTCTCAATATTCTTTCTTCTTTCGCAGTTTCCTTGTTAGCAAAATATCAAGGTGTTATCTTTTTTACACTTAATATTACCAGTACAGGTTTGGCGCAGTTTCCAATTTTTGCACCAAGTGCTGCAGTTATTTGGCCAACCTAAATTACCTCACGCTATATTTGATTTTCAAAATTCCGACTGTGCTCAAATTGGAATGAACTTTGATTACTGCAATCTCCCTATTATAAGTTTCAAATATCAAAATTTTAAATATTTCATTATAATTACTTATTACAGAAGTATTAAAATACTGATAAGTAGAAACTAATTTCACAAAGATTACACATTAAAAAATAAATAATTAAATATCTGGCAATCTACAGTGGCAGACAATTGGGCAATATCACTGAATCAGTAACATAAATAGCAAACATTTTTACGTAAACTCAGATTTTAATTAACAGGGTAGTGGCACTTATCTTAAAAACATCAGTGTAACACATTCTATCCAAAAACAACCAGGCAATAAAGGTAAATCTACAACTCAAATAGCATAGATTTTTTCTTTTTTAATGAAAACTCATCTTTTAATTAACTAGCTAAAGGCACCCACTTTAAAATACATTATCTACAGTGTACATAATCTATTGCGGAGGCAACTAGGCAATAACTAAATCTATAATATAAACAACATACATTTTTGTTAGAACTTTGGTTTTAATAAACCAGACATGGGTGCTCTCCTATAAAAAAAAAATCACTAAAAATGCAATCTAGCTCTACAGAGATATAAGTAATGAAGCTAAATTAAAAACATATATAACATAAATTTATTTTTATAAAAAAAAAAAACTCAGACATTAATAAATCAAAAACACATCAATGTAAAATACAATCTGATCCTGGAGAGAAACCGGCAATAAAGCTAAATCAATAATGTAAATAACGTACATACTAGCTACAAAATACTAAAACTAAAATTTTACCATGAAACAATTTTAAAAAAATAAATAATTTTGTAACCTTAAAATAAACTTTCAAAATAAATCTCAATAAAATTTAAAATAACTTAATAAACTTTAAAAAAAATTTGCTTTAAACTTAAATTGAACTTTAAATATATGAATAAATACAAATCAATTCGCTTTAACTTTCCACAAACTTTTTTGATTGAAATTCTTAAACTCTCTAAATTGAAATTCAAACATACTCTAGTTGAAGAATCATACAATATTCCTCTAAATACTATTCAGCAATGAATTGTTTCCTAGGCAAATTCAAGTTATATTTCATGCTGAAGGCAATCCTACATCATATTAATAAAGGATCCTTTATAAACGTAAGGTGTCTCAATAACTTTGACAGCCACTTACATGTGTATATAACTTTTAGTTATTAGGAACAAATGCAAAAATTCTTCATTTAAAGAAAGAATAATGTAGTTCAGTTCAAAGTGGCCTCAGATACCAGTTTTAATCAAAATTTGCATAAATATTAACCAATTTAGCTTTATTAACAAAAGATCAAATAAATTTAATTAACAGAGCAAAGGAAATTTTTAATACATCTTTATAACCTCTTATCAATAATTTCACAAAAATCCATATTTATTTTGTTGTTCTATGGTTGCCTTTTTGAATATTCAAGCTAACTTACTGAAATCTATAGTTTAACCAAACTACAACAATATCCACTCTGAAATTGATCCCACAAAGCTGAACTGAAAATTAGTATATATATCATATAGCTGTGGCATTGATATTCATGATTAGTTCATTTAATATCTAATAGGTACATTGTAAGTACAGACTTCATAAAAATAGTGTAAGAATCAGATGTTGAATACTTAGAATTTAATATAAATATTTTTTATCAACTGAAGCAAAACTTATGTCGATATTGCATTAATATTCTTCATCCAATTTTAATTGCAGCAATATTTTTACAACATAGATGAGAATTATGTATATGACTCTTTACCCAGTAAATATTAGGACATTCATGAATATAAGTATACTTTCAATTTCCTCATATATTCATTCATTTTTGATTTATACATTCCTATTTAGCATTTCTAATAAGCAATATATACATAAAACATGGGTCAATATTCATTATGAGTGATGTCCCTTAACTTAGTTCTGATCAATTAAAATTTTAAAAGTCATTTTCCTTAATTACAGTGGTTATACTGATATGATCTTTCATCAAGAAATTATGATATCATTTTTTTTTTTAAATTTAGCATCCAAAAATGAAGATAATTTTGTAAAAATGCAAATATATTGATAAAGTAGCTGTTACAAATTAAAAGGAAATGCTAATAATTTGTGTAGTACATTTTAACAATTCTAACATAGTTCGAAACATTTTGAATTGGCAACTTAATTTTATAATGTCTTTACCAATAATTTTCACTTCAAAAAATAGGATTTAAAAAATTCCAAAATATCTATTAACTTAAATGATAAATCTTTTTTAAAGAATCTGCATTAATATTAAGATAAAAAAAAAAATACCCAATTACCCATTAAGATTTTGTCACATAAATATCTTAAAATTCTTTCATTTCTTTCAGATAAAATCCCAAATAAAATATTAAAATTGAAATACAGAATTAACAAAATATATCTATAATAAAATGTATGAGAGCCAAAGAGAAGCAAAAACATCAATAAATTAAAATACCTCACTTTCCTGCTCATCACTTTCATTTCCTGAATAATTGCTTGCGTCACTATCTGACATAGCTATAAAATTAAACATAAGTATTTTGTTAAAAATCATGTAAAAATTTTTTTTAAAAAAAAACATCAATTTCAGGACAACAATGAACTAAAACTGAATTAATAATTAAAAAAAATCAGATAATATATGTATGTAAATATATAATACAAGATATATTCCAAAATTAAGATCCTGTGAACAATATGTTAGAGGTGATAAACTTGAATAACATATCATGTCTGCAACAATGTCTACCAACTCATGGGAAACATGCAGCAGTAATGATGTGTCACAGATTGCTGTTGATGAGAGCAGATCAAAATGTCCTGGACAATTATGGGTATTATCAGCTGTGAAGTCTGCAATGTGATTAGATTATTTCCAGCAAAAGGATCATCAGTTGTAGATATCCATAATGAGTTATGTCTAGAATAAGGACTGGATATGAGTGACATACAAGTTTTACACCAGTTTGAGAATTTTGAATTGGATGCACAAATAAGCAGCGGAGTGACAGGTTCAGTATTCAGACTGATAAAATTGTTGATTAAGTGAATCAAAAACTTTAAAGTGATTGTTTAAGGATTAGTGGTTTGGCAATGCAATTCTTAAATGTTGCTCAAACTTCACTTCATAGGATTGTCACTGATAACCAAAGTTAAAAGAGGAAAATTGAATCACATTTAATTTTATGAATGCATTAGTTCTTCCACTAAAAGTATTTATCAATTGAATCAAATAATTATATTCATTCATAACCAAATCCAAATGAGTTAAACAGTTGTTTTCTGATTTTAACGTTACCATAGATTTTTTTTCTAAATATTATAAAAATTTTATAATGCTCACCTTAATAAAATACTGCTCAAATTTAAGTTCAAAATATTAATATAAAATTACTTTTTGAAAAGTTTTCTATTTCTCAGCAAGCAATTATAGCAAATAAAATACACTTTTATAATAATATGGCAGCACATTTTGTCTCATTTATATTTAATAATAAAATTGAAACTTTTAACTCACATGCTAAGTCTAAAAAATAGTAGGATTGTGTCATAAATTACAATTAAAAAAAAAAAAAAAAGTTGCTTATTGCATAAAAGCATATACAGATTTTATAATACATAATAGTAAGATTACTAATTTCACTTACTTAATAAAATTAACAAATATTTAAAGAATTTTAAAAAAATCAAAGGTGCAATCAAAACTAGCTGATGCAAGACTTAAACCTTTAAAAACATTTAAAAATGGTGTTATTCCTTTATTAAGCAAAAATATATAATCATAATGTTTAATTATACATGTTTTCTTAACATAAATTGATTTAAAGGAATATTTGTATAAAAATAACCATTTACTATGAAGTTTATATTAATAAAAATATATAGCAGCAAAATGCTAAGAGCCTGCATTGGTTAGGAGCGATTTCCAATTTTCATGCCAAACAATGCACAATTATCTCACCAATATAAATTAAATCACTTCAAGCAGTCTTCTATATTCTAAGTTTTAATCCGCTCAAACTTGAACTTTTTTACATTCGATTCTGCACTATTTTAAATTTCAAATATTACTTTACAATTACTTACTAGAGAAGTATTAAAATAGTAATAAATGGAAAATAATTTATAAAGATAACATATCAAAAAAATAAATATAATGCAAGTATCATGCAGCCTACAGCATGAGACATACTGACAAAAAACTGAATAAGTAATGTATATAGAAAACATTTTTATAAAGATTTTTGATTTTAATTAACTGGGCAATGGTAGTCACCTTAAAAAAAATATCAGTGCAAAACAATCTATCCCAAAAAAAAAAAAAAAAAAAAAAAAAAAAAACCAAGCAATAAAGCAAAATCAAAAACATAAATAATATAGTTTTTTATGAAAACTTGAATTTCAGCCTTGTAAATTCACGGTAAACTTAAATAGATGTCAAATAATTCAACCCAATACTCAATAAACTGCATACACATGTATTACATTATAACAGCAATTTCAATCGAGTAACTCAAAAAGTAAAAATAATAATCATTATGTGCTGAATAATTTAAAAATGTAAACTAAATTTATTACTATTTATGCCTTTCAGTCTACACATGATTATTAAAATTTAAATCATCCAATTTGATATACTTCAAAACAAAATAGAGGCCTGGGAATGGAGCCAATAAGTCACAGCTGTTAGCACATCTTTGTCTGTGGGGAAGTGAAGCCCAGGCATGAATTTCTTCAGGTGCAAGAACAGACAGAGGTAGCTAAGAGCAAAGTCAGGCCTATAGGGTCAAACTCTTCTCAAAAACTTCCTTTAGCAGTTTTGTGAAATGTGTCATATAAGAGCAAATGGTATTATGGAATGACACAATACCAGTACTGAGCATCCTGCAGTTCTTATTCTGAGTGCCTTGTTGAAAACTCTTTAAAGTTCTGCAGTAACATTCATTTTTACTGGTGCACTCCTTGGCAAAAAGTCAATGATCAAAATACCTTTCCTGTAGTAAAAGACCTTGCACATTACTTTCTGCATAGATATAGCCTGCTTGATTTTTGTCGAGACTAGAGAGCCAATTATTTGACTGTTGCTTGTTTTATGGGATGAAATAAGTAACCAATGCCTTCTCAACTGTAAGGATTTTATCGAAATATTTATCATTTTCGGTGTGGTATCATTGCAGAAAAGCAAATTTTTCACACATGTATTTTGTTTACAGTTTAGGTATAAGGTTCTTTGGAACCAACATGGTGCACAATTTTTGGGGCAATCATGGAACAACAGATGTTTTATGACAACTTCATGTACCACAATTTGAGATATTCTCAGAAAATGACTACCAAGATCTGTAATTGTGATGATTCTGCTTCATGCACAACTAAACTTGTTTCACAAAGTCGTCACTAATGAGTTATGGTCCAACCTCTGCACTGTTTGTCATGTTAGTGCTCCTTTGGTGCATTCAAAAACTTTACAATCTTACCTCATAGACAGAGAGAGAAGAAATGAGCCAACATTTTTGAAGACTCTAATGACTTTAATATAAGTTATCCAAAAATTAGGCTACAACATAGTACAGCCACACCCACAATCTACCCTAAATTAATGTTTGCATTTCAGTCATTTTACAGCACCATCATTCAGAGCCATGAGAAAAAAACAAAAATCTTTATTCTTTTTAATGTTAGAAATTGAGTTTAATAAAATCATATTCAAAAAGTAATTTAAATAAATAACTAAATAAAGTGTGAAAAAATGAAGATATTTTTATCGCATTGCATGCAAATATCGAAAAAAGTCTAAGTATAAGAAAATCAGATGACTTTACAGTGAAAAATTAAGCTCAATATAATTGAAGTTCATATGATTCTACATATCAAGCTAGCAGATACTAGAAAAAAATTACTATTAAGGTAGATATAATCTGCATGCATTGATGTTTTTTGACTATCAACAATGTATTAATTTAAAAAAAAAAGTATTTTTCTAATCCTTTATAAAAATAACGACAAAAAAATATGTGAAATTTATACTAAAACAATCTCATTGGAAATGATCCTTATTTTTCATCAATCTTCTTGTCATATATAGCAAAAAAAATTTCATTTTTGTTTATACATTATTTATTCAAACAGAATACTGGCAGCTCCTGAAGACGAAAATGGTTTGGGATAAAAGAAATTTAGTTTTCAACTGATCTTTAAAAGAATTCTAATGAAAAAGTTCCAAAAAAAATATTCAAAGCCCATCAAAATTTGATAAATTAAATTTAATTAAAAATATTTCAGTATTAAACAAAATTAAGTAAACATTTTATATACAGAAAATGTATACGGATGCTTCAAACAAAAATTTAAGCAAGTATGCAATTAACTTTTTAAATGATTTTTACAAAAGATATTTTACTAGTTTTTAATTTATATGGTTATACATAATGATACAGTAAACAGTAAAGTATCATTATGAAAATTTTAAGAATTTTTTAATTGTTCATAGAAATACAATGTAAGAATGAAACATTTTTAATTTAGAGATATATGCAGTCATAAATTAAATTTGTGATAAATTTAAGAAAGAAGAGAATTTTTATAATTATTTTCACTTCTTCAGTAACAAAAACTTTTGAAGTCTTAAGTGATAATTTATTGGGGTTTCACTGTTTCTAATTTCATATGACTATATAATAAAAAATAAAAAAATTCTATTGAAATTTTTTTTTAAAAATGCTTTTTAAAATGACATGAGCTGTTAGAAAGAATTTTGAAATTTCATCAAGGAAACTGAAGCTAATATTTTATTTTCTAAAGTTAAAAAACAAAATTCTCTGTTGACTGTCTACTTAATTTGCCTATAATATCAAATGTATTGTTTCACACAAATAAGGAATTTTTGAGAATTACCAAGTTATTAAAATATTACTCTTAAATGTTGTTCCAAAAACCTATTAACATAAATGAATACATATATATATATAAATAATTCTGTTTCCTTTCTTCACTTGTGGTGGTAAAATAAAAATTTTAAATTGAAATTGAATTTAATGAAATATTAAATTTTCTAAATTGAGTAATGATTTCAAAATCTGTTTTATGGCATTAAAAATAATTTTTTTACAAAATACTCATTTATTTAGATCTTCAAAAATGTGACTATAGACTTTGCATGATTAATTTAACAAGTTAAAAAAAATATTGGAAAAATTTTATAAAGATCAGTAGCACAAAAAATATGGATGAATGTAAACAAATAATAAGTAGTACATAAATAATAAAGAAAAAATAATAGAAAAATTTAAGAAAATATTTTGAGTAAATATAGAAAATATTTTGAGCTGTAGATGGCAAATATTTGGGAAAAAAGTGTGTTTAGTTAAGCATGTTTTTGCATGACCATTTATAGTGCACTATATCTAATTGAATTGGAAAATTTATTTTAAAGTAGACTTTGAAATTCTACATCTCACGATGAACTTAAGACCACAAATTAATTTTCCTGCTTAATTTTGGTTGGGTTTTGTGGCACAAGGTCCAACAAACAGAAGCTAGAAACAGCTGTTCAAAAATAATAAATGCAGATAAAATGGAAGAATGGCATTAACGTAACATAAATCGTGAAATAGTTGCGACAGTTTAAGGAAGAAAACTCATAAATTTTTTATTAATATTAATCCTCAAAGCTTACAAAATATAGGAAATTTTTACACTTAAATAATAGAAATATTTTAATTCAGGAAAAAAAATTGATAAGAAAATAACTCTGTGAAAAATAGATTCTAGAATAAAAAAATTATAACAATAAATTTTCAATTATAAATAAAAAATTCAGTTCTAAAATAATTCTTTCTCGGAATAATTTCAAAAATAAGTTTAAAAAAAAATCTCATGGCTATAATCTTCTACCATTATAAGGTAAACTTAATAAACATTTAGTTCATATATTATCTCTAAAATTTCTATATGCAGCAAAGCGTCTAAAATCTTTATCGCTCTTTGAGAATCAATTTTGACAACAGAATTGGCCATACAGCCGTATAAGAATTTCCCCAAGATTCTCATTCAATGTAAATTTTTACGTCAACAATTAAAATTAAAACAATACACAACATTATACTTGGTCTACTTTTACAGTAATTTTAACCACAGGTTAATTGATTATACTATCTTAAATATTTTGACTCATTTAGACAATAATCATGTTGTGTTGCAAATCATAAAACTATTAAAGGAAACTAAAAGTTGTAATAAAAATGAAAAATCACACATTAGCGGTAATCGACTGTAGCAGCAAATATTTACATATGTTCTAGCGTGTGAAAAATCTTTAAAACTTAACTTCATTTATATATAGTTAAATTAATAAAGTTGAATACCTTAAGCAAAAATTAAGAATTCTTAGAAGCGTGAAATTTGGTAAATGTAAATAAAATCCAACTGACAACAACACAAGTTCAATATTTTCACTCCAACGAAAACATACACAATAAATTATAAATAAATTCAACACTCGGCTTTGGAAAAAATACCAATAACGAGTATTTTGTAATCGGTATTTTATAAAACAAGTTGTAATCAGTACTTTTTTTAAATACCCGTTATTTCATGTAACAAAATTAGTACCGGTTCGGGTATTCAGAAATTAGTAAAATTTTGATGCTCACGAGTGGAGATAACTGTTTTAGGTACAGAAATAACACTAGTATCTTGAACAGGAGCAGTTACAATGTAAGGACTGGAAGTATGTGTTTCAAAGTAATCAGAGCAGCAGATAATAAGAGAGTTGCTATGCACTCAATGGAAAGTATCTGCTTCAAGTACAGAAGAGCCAATAACAGACCTAGTACATGCCTTTTTCAAAGTAACTATGTCGTTACAATGTGCTTGATTGAAAGTAACTGTTTCAATTAAAGAAGAGCCAATGGCCGCACGAGTACAGCGACGGAAAGTAAGAATGTCGTCGATGTATCGATACAGAAGGTTGAATTATGATGTCAGGTTGTATTTAGGCAATTGCTTTCTATGGGAAAGAGGATGAGTAGGAGAAGAGAAATGACAGTTGGTTTAATTGGAAAATAGAAGAGTGATTCTTGAGGATTGGAAGATAGCTTTGGCATAGAGAAGGGAATGTAATAAATTTCTACTCCGAAATAAAAATAAATGATACTCTTGAATAAAATAAACATCTTTATTCGTTTCGTTTTTGTTAATAAAATATCATAAATCAGTTGAGAAAGTCAATAACCGTGGCATATTTATTCAGTGTTTATAATTTTTTTTATCAAATATATCACCATTTTATAAATGTAAGAAAAGCCTGATAATGTTACTATATATTTAGCAATTTTTAATAGCTTTTATTTTTATTATAAGTTTTTTTAAGATTTTCATTTATTTTTATTTTGAATTTAATATTTAACATGTGGTTTTTGTCTCTCAAATTACACTATTGACTTAAATAAAAAATGAACGGAATTTTATTTTCAAATATTTCAACTTCAAAATTTTATAATATTGTTAAAAGTATAAATTTATAATATTGTCAAAAGTATACTAAATATTTTTTACATTTACAAATATAACAATTTTATTTCCTTTTAAAAATGTTTCTTGCTATTAAAAATTAGATAATTATATAATTACATAAAGTGCTTTTCTGAGAAAGAATCAATGAAATTTGTCCACGTAAATAATTCACTTTGTGATATATTGTAAAAATATTTACAAGTAGAAAAATAATTTTTGTTTTTTTTCATTTAAAATTTTTTTTTTTTTTTTTTTTTTTTTTTTTTTTTTTTTTTATACAATATATCAGTTTATTTTAATTATTCTAAGCGAAAAAAAGATTATATATGAATTTTTGTTGTTACTTTTGTTTAACATCATTCTAAGTTTTTTATTCAAGTTTTATGTAAATATGAGTGTTTTGTAAATTAAACCAGTATTTAATTTCACAGTATTTTCATTAAAATATTATTACGGATATTAAAATATAGTATAATTATATTTTCACCTTAAAACCACGTAGTTTTCACCCACATTCAAATCAAGATATTAACTATATAAAATTATACTTTCTAAGCTTATAACTTCATTCAACGGAAAAGAAATACATTACAAAGTTTCATCTACAAAAATTGCTCTTCGTAGAGTTTGAATCCAACTAGCATGAAGAAAAAACATTCGGTTTTTAAAAATTAAATGTAAATATATTTATATATAAACTGAGCTGCTATAATTATTTTAAATTATGATTGCAGACATTTTAATAGGGACAATTTGTTATTTAGTTATGAATAACAGATATAAGCGTGCCAGTTGTTAAACAAAACATTTCCAGAATCCTTGCGGAAGTGAATTTACGATCCAAGTGCCTGTTTCGTGTATTCCTTTAATACAGCAACATCGACGACTCTGTCTACAGTTGTGTCAAGCCTGAATGACATGGAATGCCATAGATTGGCAAAACACGGTGTTTAGTGATGAGTCTCAGCTCGTTTTGGAGACAGATGATAACCGCATACAGGTTTACATATACCCTGGTGGACAATGCACTTTCACCCACAGTGTCACGTGACACATTGACCGCACAGCAGGCTTAATGATAGGGGAGATAATAGCCTATGGTACCGGTCCCTTTTAGTCATGGAAAGTGGAACCTTAACGGACCATCATGACGTTGATGACATTCTTCGACCCCACGTGAGACCTTTCGTAAATGCCTTTTTCCATGAGAAATGTTCCAGCAAGATAATATTTCGCCAGCATACAACTCGAGTTATTCAACACTTTCTAAGTCATGTTTAGACTCTTCCAATCCTGACCCACTCACTAAACTTGCTTCTATGGAGCATGTTTGAAACCAGCTAAATCGCCAGCTGCCATAGTATCAATGTGTACATGATTTGGGGGTGGCTGTTCAAGATTTGGTTACACATCTGCTTCAGGAGTCCAATCAACTCGATGCCGGACTGTGTGACAACATGCATTGTAGCAGGATGTTCCGAAACATTAGTGAAGTTGCACTGTGTTTGTTTAATTGTACACACTATATTTTATAATTGTCTTGATTTTGAGAGAGAGAGAAATCAATTGAATTTCACATCTCTATCATTATGAGTATTAATTTAAAGAAACCATGGTATTGAAAGGAATTTCATTTCAATATCATGATTCCTTCTTGGTGAGCTATTTTCAATGTTCCTAGGTGTGCATATTTTACTCTTCAATAAAATTTCAGGATACAATACTTGTAAGATATATTTGTAATAATTACTTGTACAGAATTTTTATGTTGTATTCAATTAATACTGTGATTTCGTAATAGCTACTACGTTATATATTTATATTTGCACAGTTTAAAACTAATTTTTATCTGACGTTCAAAGGCTGACGCTAGTCCTTTTGTCACTGTCATAAATGGTAGGACTGTTTTCGCATCCAGTCATTTATGGCAATTTTTTTTTTAATAAATTGAAATTGAGAGTATTAATTATTCAAAATAAACATTTTAAATAATGACAGTTAAGCTACAAATACTCATCACTTTAGTACATAAAATATATTTTCTAATTTGACTCAATTGAAGTACAATTCTTGTCAGGCGTTTTCGAGCAAAGCAGGAACCAGAATGCGCACACAGTGTTTTCCACACAAGTGTCTTGAATTCATTCTAATTAGAAGAGTGTATAAAGTAAAGAAGTTAAAAGTCTAAGGAATGATATATTATTATCCTAATACCCTCTTCCACATAGCTGATGCATTTATCCAAAATACACAAGTCAGTACTTTCTATTCTTAACGCATTCAAACATCTGTAATGTTTAATCAGAGGTAACGTTTTTCCCAGAAACGTCTGTCATCTTATCTTCTGTAGGCACATACTGTAATTCTGTTCCCATTTTTAAGACTTTCCCACATAAAGTTGTGCCCAGCATTTATGTATTTAGTAAAATTATGAAAAGGATTTTCCACCAGTTTTATATCTTCTTTGGTAGCATATGATAAGGGTATCTTTTTTAATTAAAATTGCGCAATTCCTTAGTTTATTTACAAATGTAAATACCCTCTTACATACCATCCAATTTTATAGTAAAAGATTTAAAAGTGAATTGATAAATTACGTTTAAAATAACAAGTTTGGTTGAAAATGTAAATGTATTAACTATCTTTTCATAATTCGCGATAAGACCATTTTCCTTCATCGCATTTTTCTTAGCCTTATTTAATAGAATTCTAACATCCATTAGACGTGTCATGGATTTAAATTCTATTATATCAAATCTATTTGTAATTTTTGAAATATAAATTCTATCTGCCTCATCATAACAATTCCCTTTTCGGAGGTCATTCCACATAAATTTAATTATTTAACTTTACATTTAAATATCATTGCTATATTAAAGTATTAAAAATAAATTCAAATCTAACTCTGCGTATAGATAAGCCAGAAGTTAAATTGATCTATATAGCGCAACTTGGAAAAATATCTAATTAAAATTTGTTTTGACTAATAATTTTTTGTAATAAATCGAACTTTATTTTTTTTATTTCAAATCTATCAGTATTAAATCTATTAATTATAACAAATTAATTGCCTACGCATTTTTTCAAAAGTGTCAATTTTCAAAACTTTTCGTTTCGTTAATGTCTTGTACCATTGAGGAAAATTAAGATTTAATTTCGGATTTTCGCTTCCTAACAGTAAGCAGTTTTTGCTGAGAGGGATCCCTTAGTTCTGTTCCAAATTAACAGAATCATTCCAAATGAAGGTATTCAAATGAATATGAACACATCATCTTACTGCGTAATTAAAGAGTATCCCTTTAAGAGCTTAAACTTGATGTGGCGAAATCACGTTATCAATTATCCCCAGACTTAGAGTTGTTATTTTGCATTACTTCTTCATCAGCAGATATATTTTTTTTTTAATTATTGTTTTATGATCTAACCTTTACAACTTGACATAGTGATGGGACACCGTTTTTCAGAGCAAAAGGTCTAGGGTTTGATCCTAACCTCTGTTGAACAAATGACGAGATTTCTACCTTCTGCATACATGTTTTTATGGTGTTTTCAAGGCTTACTCGTTTGTGTGAATGCGGACCACTATCTATGAAAAGATTTTAATGGAGGGAATTACGCTGAGGATATTAAAATGCCTTACAGTGGAATCAGGTCGTTAGGCAACCCACTGCGTGAATAAATATAATTCTATTTTTCGAGTACCATGCTGGCTCTTTTGCTTCTGCTTTCCACTTGCAAATCTGTCAGGATAGATGCTAAGGAGTTTTCTGGGTTTGCGAGACGTGTGTGCACACTTCTATTAACGAATTCACTTCCAGATGCGATAATACATCTAAAATTTTCAAAAGTCGATGGGAGATTATGTAAAAACATTATTGTAATATTATTTTTAGATCTCTTTCTGAAAGTTTACTATGGATGTCGAAAGATTTCAATCATTGTTTTGCACACCGTTGAAAATCAGTAGAGGAATCCATCTTTTTGTGTTATATAAGCGAATTTAACAAAGCTGTTTAAGCCATTTCGGTTGGAAAATATCTTTTAGTTTTACTCAAACTTAATATGAACTCTCTCACTTTGTAATTTGTTTCAGTTTAGACAAAGAAACTACAAGGATCAAATTGGATTTTACATCTTATTTTCCTTTTCTATTTATTAAAAGCTTCTTCTGATATTTGATCAGCTTCTACAACTGTCGGTTATTGTTTTTTCCATTTATATATCTTCAATAATACTTTTTTTTACTAGGAATAATATAATTTACATCGTCTATCGTTTAAAATTGTCTTTGTTAAAAGTTAAACTTTCAATGCACCGAACAAAGCCTCTATGTTGTTTTCTAATCTATTGATTCGGTTGCAGTTTATTTACATCAGAAAGTCATGAAACCATACGTTTTAGACACGAAGTTAAACAGAGTTTAATAACTATGCACAAATATGCATTTTAAATGGAAATAAGCAATCGCGCTTCCAATAATTATGTAAAAGATAGTTACCAATTTTATTGAATGGAACAGAACATCTACTTATTAGTTAGGTTGATCAAAATGTGCATAGACTGATCACCAGAGAATGTGCATTAAGTAATCAGAAGTGTCTATTAAGATGAATGGGTAAAGGCAGAGAAGAGGATATTTTAATACCCTAACATGGTTTATGACTTCCGATGCTAAAAGTAAAGCAATTCCCAATGCCGTTACAAATGATTTTAGAAGACAAACGCAGAGCTACTAAGTAAATCATTAGTACAATATAATTTGTTTACTAACTCAGGAGAGTTGCACTACTAGTGTACGGCAATTATTAGATTTTGACGTATTAATGTTTATTCAAAGAATAGTATTGAATATAAAATTAAAGTAATGTGTGTATTTGTCAAAGAAAGATAAGGACACAAACGCATTGTTGGATTTTCAAACTTCATTCTTTTAATATCATTGTACAAGATTTAAAAGCATTTTCTCCATCAACAGCGTAAAAGACATGATATGGCCACAATTCAGCAAATGAATATATTTTTCTTTGTATAGAAACACCAGTAAATTGCATCAAGTTTTGATCTAAGCTATTTTTATATGTTTCACAAAGCCGTGTAAATCCAAAGGTGTATACGTAGAAATTTCGAAAGGGTGCTGTATAAAATTGGACTATAAGGAAATATTTATAATACGTCTTTTCATCAGAAGTAAAACTTAAAATAATTAACTTTAGGACGTAATCTACATCAACATTAATGTTTCTTTAATGTATTTAACTCTATAAGATCATGATATAAATTAAATACTTTTGACAAAAAATTCATTCACACAGTAAAATCCCGATTATTTGAAATAAAAGCGGGCGGATTTTTACTGTGAAAATAGAATAGAGAATTTCAGTTTATCCGAAAACTAGATTTTATGGAGAAAGTAATAATTTTTAATAGAATATATGTTTCATATTCCAAAAAATTCATATACTTTATCAAAATTTAAATTTGTGTATATAGATTAATACACTATCTTAAAAATGGAATGCAGATTTTAGTTTATTTATGATAGTTTCCTTAGATTTCAGCCCACATAAAAAAGGGCTATATTTAAAAAGTTTTCAGAACAACACAACAATTCTGAATTTATTTTTGGAACAAGTTTGATATACCCCCCCCCCAAAAAAAAAATTAAGCGCCAAATCTGGCACTCCCTACGGGCTTTTTAGGGTTGCTGTTTCTTATTTTGGTGTTGTTAATTTAGGTTTTTACAGATTTCAGGTTTTTGCTGTTGTCAAATTTAGTATTTTCTTGTATTTTGAATCATTTTTTGAGTTTTTTATAAAGATGTTATTAATTATTTGTATTTAGCTATAATCAATCTTGGCGAGAAAAAAAGGAGCCAAAAACAGGTATTGAAAAATATGATGCATAATTCTTATTTGTAATAAATTTAGAAGCCATATTTGTTTATTGAGAAAATTCTTCCAGCTACGAAGTTAACACAGCTCACGTATTAATAAATTAAACTATTAGTTTCACAGCACACAAAATTGTTGGAACAATACAAATGTTTTTTAAATTCAAAACCCAGAGTCAATTTCATGAAGATATTTTAGAAGTGGTGAATAGTAATCCAATCTTTCCAAGGTAAGTGCAGGATATGTCGGATAAATGAATTTCGAATAATCGGGATTCTATTGAGTTATCAAAGTATAAATATTAGAAATCATATTTTCTATAATATAATGTACAATAACATATGATTCATTAGATAATGTGCTTAAATCATATTTTTTAATGTTTTTAACTAGTCAAAGTACTTTTATTATAATTGCAATAAAGGCTAAGTTTCATTAATGGCAAATAGAGAAAAAAATAAATAAATAAGTAAAAAGTTAGACAGTTACAATTAAATGAATAAATTTAGTAAAAACTAAAATTTTTTTGGCATTATTTTTATCAATAAATTACCAAAATAAATTATCGTATTTATAAAACACATGAAAAATTAAATAAGTTGCAAATACGATAAATTATTATTTTTCTTCTCATAAACATTGTAAGTAAATATATATAGGTATATTTTCCACATTTAAAAGCCAGCTTTTCAAATTTTCTGTAAATAGAGGATTTAGTTATGAAATATTTTCTCATGTATAATAATATATAAGTTTCTAATTTTTATGTTTCTTTAAATATTATGAAATATATGTTATGAAAAGTAAAGACACAGGGTGGAAATATTTGGACAATTTGGGCATAGCTGTCTTCACTGTCAAATTTTCTTTTGCCACAGATGTCCATTTACAGCCAATTTTTCATCAATTTGGAGTCAATATTTAATTTATCCTGAAAGAGAAAAAATACATGAATCATAAAAAGGAATTAAACATCGAATTATATTTGTTATTTCATTTTTACTAAAATATATGAGTTTAAATTTTCTTCCTCCCATGTCTGTAAGATATTTCAAGCAACTATATTTGCGAATGAATGCGTGTTTTGGAGATAGCATTTATTGATGGTATTTTCTCCCTGGCTGATTACAGATTTCTTAAAGGAACTAAGTAGAACACAATTAATTGAAATTCACTTTCTTAAAATTAAAATTGTAAAAGTTTTCTTTGGGATTGATTTCAAATGTATGATGTAATTCAGGGAAAATGAACAACTGAAAATTTTAAAATCCATGGTCGGCTGTGGCAATTATGTATATTGAAGCATTCATTCGAAACCGATGATGCGTTATCAAAAAAGCTTTTTCATTATTTTTTAATAGAGAAATGAAAGCGAGGTTGCATCCATTGTTCTGTTGAAATTATTTCATGGAAATTATGATAATAATTTCTATGAAAATATGATAAGAGATATTTTATCACCATTATCAGCAAGATGTCTTTAATTTTGTGTTCAGTTAAAGCAATAACATATAAATATAAAGTTTTGGAGAAGCTAAAATCTAATTCTTAAGACTTACAAATGTTAAGTTGAAGCTTATAATCATTGCAAGTATCATATTATATTGTTTTCGTAATAAAATCGTTCCAGTTTATCCATGCATTATACTTCAATCAAAAATTTATTTATTATACCTAATAACTCCTTAATAAGAATGGGACTTGAAGCATTATATAAGTTCAAAGCTTACATCCAGAATAGTAAGACACTTTATAGGGATTTTAATATAATTTGCAGATGGGTTAGCAGGTTTGGGCAATTAAGAAACAACCTTAATATTGCTCAAAAAGTCTTAATCTTCTTGAACAAGACACATGGATATACAGTTTACCTAGTTATTTAAGAATATAAGATGCAAAAATAATTAAATTTAAAAAGAAATTGAAGTATCGTATCATTATTGAAAAATAAATTAGATATATAAATATATATTGAAGATTATTTTAATTTAATCTAAAAATCTTTTGAAAAATAAATTTTTTTATCTAGTTTGTTTTAACATAGTTTGATTGAATTCATTAAGTTAACAATATAATCATATATAATTTATTTATTTCTAAAATCGAAATAGATAGTTTTATAAATTTATTTTGTGTTTTCAATTCATTTTATATGATAAGGTGATTACATTGATGATAAGATGATTATAGAGAGAGGAAAGTTTACCGTGAGATGAAAGTTCATAATTTATCTACATATATTATCTCTCTTATTTATATATTTGGAAAATTAAATTCTTTAGATGAGTAACATAATTTTAGAATTTTTTCGAAGCACAATGACCGTTAAAATCGTTTTGTTTTTTTCATGACTTATATTTTTAAATTATGATTAATAATGAAATTTATATAACATATTACGTAATTCATATAGAAAATAAATTATGTAATAATTAATTTTTCTTATAACAACTAAATAACAATAAAATTATCTTACGTATAATAATCATAATATGATAATATACTCCAAATTTCGGATTCTTATGAGGTATGCTCAGTACATAAATCTATGAAACTGAAATTAGCAAAGATCAGAATCACATAAGAATTTCTACTATCTTGATTAGCTTAGGATATTTAAAACTTTAAATTAGTGATTGATTTTCTAGGATTCAAACTCAAGCAGAAAAATGTAAAGCAGAATGGTAGTCCCTATTTTAGGTTGTTCCTAATTAATTTCGAAAATATTTTACAAGTTTGAGTACATAACTTTTTCTTTGTCCTTTTTATTTTAAACTTCAAAGATTAGGGCTATTGGGTCTGAAATGCTTGGCTTTTATGTCAAACCTAAATCTATCGTCAACTATTTATCGAATCAACATAAAAATACACATAGAATTTCATATACATAATTTATATTTGAAAATAATTGATACTTATCCACAAGTATTTCAACTTAAATATAAGTATCAATAGATATCTTTCTGTGAATTTCTAAGAATACTTTCTTACTTTATTCTTCAGAATTTTGTGAGGTTTCTGTAATAACTTCTTTACGGACTTTGTAGCCCCTGTAAGTGGATTGAATCTTGAGGGCAGCTTTTTCCACTTCTGGGTCGTCTAAATTTGGCTGAGAAAGAAACAAATCGTTTAATGAGGCAGTTGATGGTATAGAAGATAATGTATTTGTAATTAGAAAGTTTTCATTATTTAAAAATTTATTAGATTTGAAAACGTTTTATGTCTAATAAATTGTGCTTAAAAGTTCTAACATACACGCCAACTTTGCAGATTAAAATGTAAGAGATCTTACCTCCAGATCTGTACTTTTCTGAGGTTCTTCATTCTGCTCCTTGACTGTTTCTATCACTTGTTCTGTTTTGGGCTCAACTGGAGGAGTTTCTTGTTTCTTCTTTGTGAAGTTCCTGTAGGAAGCTTGGATTTTGTAAGCAGCTTTTTCTAAATCCTTATCTGTTAGATCAATATCTAGCTGAAGTTGAAAAGATAAGAAGTTATTAGTTTTAGAAATTATTGTAAATTATCACAAACTTTTCAGAAATTTTGTGAAAGAATTCAGAAATTATGTAAATCTTTTCATAAGTAATACATACCAGATGGTCATTTAAATATTCATTCATTGTAAACCAGTTGAATTAGAATACTGATGATAATCTTCAATAATGATTTGATGTGATTTTAAATGAAACTGACTTGAATATAAAGTAAATCGGAAAGTTTAAAAATTGAAGGTTTTTGATAAATTTAAAATCTTAAGTTTTGAAGGCAACTACAAAATTTGACTAGAAGCATTGATTTTTTTGTTCTGCATATATTACTTACAAATACACTTAATTAACCTTTTTTTACAAATACATTTAACTAGCTATCAATTATAACACATCAACAAGGAAAACAAAAAATAACTATTAATAGCATTTTTGTACATAAACAGAGAATAAAAGCATTTGCTTAAAGCAACAGTGACATTTTGAGATTTGCTTAAGAAATAATTTTTATAAAATTACATCACACAATTCATCGGATGATAGCTATATTTTGGCAAAATTGTTGCTGAAGAGAATAACCTATAAATTTTATAGTTTCCTTTCAATACATTTTCTTGCAGTTTTAAAATTTTATCATTATATATCTATTTCAATTATCACTAAACAATTTTTGCAGTTTCTTTCTGATTCAATAAGCCATGATACATGTAAGACGTAGTGTTCTCCTGTGAATAAATCTGCATGAAAGATTCGTATAAATATATTCATAAATTGTTTTTATTAAATAACATTTTGGATTGGGTTATGCAAAAAGTAAAATATTTTATTATTGAATTAGGATTTCATGTACTATTAAATAAAAAAATTCTACA
Organism: Latrodectus geometricus; assembly: GCA_026290005.1. Taxonomy (NCBI): domain Eukaryota; kingdom Metazoa; phylum Arthropoda; class Arachnida; order Araneae; family Theridiidae; genus Latrodectus; species Latrodectus geometricus. The sequence continues at coordinate 139,863 of JAPDSC010030825.1, read as the reverse complement.
TATTTTTTAATATAAAACTAAGTATATTATAAAAAGAAAACAATTTATAATAAGAAATAATAATCTGTAATTCAGAGTTAAAGAAATATATTTACACTGAAAAACATATGGAGAAATATATGAAAAATATATAGAGAATTCCATTTTTGAGTATTTTCAAATACATATAAATTTGCTTTTTAATAAAACAAATTCATAACTCTTAATTGGATGGCTCTTAATTGGAATTATGCTCAAACATAATTTAAATGCAAAACTCACCCATAGATGGCACCAGTAACGTACTTGTAAAATCATATCATTTTTACATTTTAGGTGATAATAAATTAAAAGTATTTTAAGAAATTATATGGAATTTTAATTGTTCTGATGTACACCACAATCAATTAGTGGAAAAGCTTTCGTTGCTCTTTAGCCTTCTGCCATGTTCGAAAAACAATGGTAAAAGTTTCTATCAACTAATAATACGCCAATTTAGTTTAATTATTATTTAGTAAATTTGAATAAAATTCCTTGATTTTGTATTAAAAATTAATTTGGTAGAAAAAATAAAAACGAGGGCTAATCATTATTGATAAAAATATATTTTCGTAAAAAGTTACTACAATTATTGAAAGAAATGCCTCAATGTTTAAAATTTTGAAAATTATTTTCTTAGTGATTTGCCTTTTCTATCAATGTGACGTTTCCTCATACTTTTAAAATAAAAAAACATTATTCTATAATGGTTTTCCTAATATGTAGGAAATGTTTCGAAATCAATGAAACTTTTCAATAAAATAAGGATTCCAAGATACTGGAATTTTATGTTAAAGTAATGATTTTATACAAAAAGAAGATATATATAATATGCTTTAACAAACTTGGAGAATTCTTTAAATCTTTTTAATTCGATGTGTAGAGTTAGAGTTTGAAAGCTTCATGAGATGAACAATTAGCTGCAATTATTTTTAAATCATGTTTTATAAATTTTATTAGAAATATCTATTTAATTTTACCTTGTTGGTGTGATATTTTCATGACATGACATATGCATTATGTATACTGACTTCTTTTGATGGCTTAATATTCTTTTAATGATATAATATAGGCATATTAAAAATGTAAATATGTTTATGGCATTTTTCGTCTACAATATTGAATAAATCTTCCATTTTGATATTTATTTTTACTGATTTGCAGTGTATCATAAATGAAGATTTTCTGATCAAGATTTTTAAGGCGATGACTTAGAATTTGACTTAATGTTGTGTTCTAAAAGTCTTAAAAGATTTTTAATAGCACAAAATTTGAGCTACTAAAAATTTTTTTAAGAGAATTTTTCAACTGAAGTATTTATTATTGTGCGAGTATGGTAATTGTTTTGGTCTTATTATAAGAGTCAATTAACTATTTTTGATTTAATTAATCATCTGTGTTTAATTTTATGGACGTCTCTAACTTTTTAGGTGGAACAATAGTTACTAGTGATTATGAAAGTGAGATTTGTTTTTTCTTAATGTGATTGATTTACACACACACACACACACACACACACACACACACACATATATATATATATATATATATATATATATATATATATATATATATATATATATCAGTACTTGATGGTGAATGACATTCAATATTTATGTAATGTGAATATCTTTACAACATTAAATGAAATATAGCTTTTAATGGAATATAGATTAAAATTAATTTCTTGTTCTTATTCTAAAAACAACTTCCCAAATTCACAGTTTAAACAAAATGACAGAATGAATAATTCAATTGAAATAGGAAGCCGGAAAGATGGCCAAGTTGTTAGCATTTCTGACTCCAAAGTTATTGGTCCCGGGTTCGAATCTGGGATCTAGATGGGTGCTCCTTTTTATCCCTGTATTTCTCAGATCTTTTTTCTTAGATGAATGAATATGTGGCTCACCCTATAAACGGGTTTGTGGTGATGTGACGGGAGTGTTATTCGCCTACGTGACTTGCCTCACAGTTGCCCACTGGGGAACGATGAATGACTAGCAGTTTCCGGTTTTGTTGTGGTGAAGGGTTAGTCTTCAATACTCGCCTTTAGAGGGGGAAAAAAATAGAAGGTGCCATGCTCAATATGATTGCTAACAACATTTCTATTATCTTTCTAACGAAAGTTTTATTAATTGTTCTTGTTCTTAGATCATATGCTCAGTGTTAAAAAGAATAGTTATTTTTTTAATTGTAAAATGTATTATTTTAAAATTCTAATTTAAAAGCTACATCAAAATAAAAGTCATAATTTGATTTGCTTAGTTCGTAGCTTCTGTAGTAGTATCAGCGTCATCTTAAGACGAAAGTAGAGTCAGTTTTTGATTGGGAGTTGTAAGTCTTAAGATATATTGATCTGTGTTCGCTACTATGTTGTTTCACTTTTGTCTTACATTACAGATTTTTGTTGTGATTTAACTTTCCGAATTTATTTCGTTACGATAACAGTTCAAAACCCTTAAATTAGCATATGTAATCAATTATATTAAAAAATTATTGTAATTTGTACTAATCATTGAATTGTAATTATGTTAATGAGTACTGAAATATATTTTCTTATTTACAACCACAATTTGTTCAACTAAATTAAACAAAGAACTAATATTATTTTAAATACTTCATAAGAAAAGAAATCTTCATTGTAAGTTAATTTTGCAATTTTTTTGGGAACATATTTACCAATAAAAAGCTTATATAACATTCTTATTTTAATAATGACACTAGTACCAAAATTCGAATGTTTTTTGAAGAACGTTAGTCTATTTTATTTAAACATTTATGAAACGGGAATAACATCCTTTAAGCTAATACTGTTTGATGCATTGGCATTTAAAGAATTATTTTTCTTTCAATCAAAGTTTGTTACCATAACGACTGACGGCTGTTTTTCTTCAGTCTAAATGGAAGGCTATACATTGAGAAGTATAGTGAAACGTAACAAAGATAATTTTCTTAGAATGAAACATTTGAGACCAATTGCACCAAGTTCTCGATATTTTTTTCAACTCTTGTGTTAGGAACAACGGTTGCTAACGATTAAGAAACCAAAATTTGTTGTTTTCTAAACTGGTTTTAAACTACGTTTTTTAAAGGTAAAGTTTAAAAAGGTCGAGAATGCATCTAAACATTATATTGGACTTCCTCCAATTATAAGAATAAAATAAGAAGATGAAATTTTGCTGTGCAAATTAGACACATTCAGCAAAGTAATTTAAGAACCAAACTAGGAAATAGATATTCTTTTAAAGATAAAAGATTGTTTTTATTTTATACCTCATTATCAAAGAAATGTGTGGTAATGTTTTTCACAAAAGTATTGGAATGTGGATTAATTATTTATTTCATTAGCACAATGAGTTCATAGTACAGCTGAAAAATTAGCGGAATAAAATTTGTTTCAATATGCTAATAAATAGGAAGTAGAAAACAGGTCTATACATCTCCATTATGTGACATTAATTCTTAATTTATTCAAAATTCTTCTAATTTGATCATTGTAATAAAATAAAATCCATTGGAACTTGTTTTGCAATCATTATTTTATACCATGAAACATTAATGGTAGTAGAATGGAGGCGAGATAACATATCATAAGATGTAATACAAATGATTAAAAATGTTTTGAACAGATAATTTCATGAAGATTATTAATTAATGGAGAGAGAAATGTTTGTCATGTGGGATTACATATCCTACATGACAAACATGTGAATAGGATATGAATCGTAATTCATATCCTATTCACATCACACTGCATCACTACGTTAACATCACTTCACCAGTTGTGGTAGCAGTGTGATATCATGAAATTATGCATTGTGCATCACCAGAGGAACTTCAGGAAATAGAAACTCTGTTGTAAAATTAATTTTCTGTATTTATGTTAAGTATATCTGATGTATTTGATAAAAACCATTTATTTCAGTCTTAGCCTTCAAACTTTTTAGGCATAAATATTTTTCAAATAAAAACTGAGAAGAACAACGATAAAGAGAGGTTACAAAATAATTACCGCTTCATCTGCTTCAGAGGCCGGAGTAGGATTTGGACTGTTTTTGACATCAGCACCTCCTGCTGTTTTCTTCGACTTATCTTCAGTCTATCAAGAAAAAAAAATGTGTATATTAACATTTTATGAGCGTTATTATTTGAAAGAGAACATTTAAATGTTAATACAACAATATATTAAAACTAACAAAGAATTTAGTATTGATTTTATTTGTTAAGAAACAATAAAGTATTTATAAAAACAAGTGAGCATGAAATTGTGCATTGATAAACTAAAACTAGAATATATTGTCAAGTAATAAAAAACATACGTGAGTGAGTGTGAGAGAGAGTATATATATATATATATATATATATATATATATATATATATATATTGTGTGACACGGATGTAACGAGCGACTGCATTTCACACTTAAAGATCTCTAGATAGTGGATGTTTAAGGAAATAATTCGTTTTCTTCATGAATTAACAGATTATAAGTTTCGGATCTATTCTCACTTTGAAATCATATATGATTCTGACAGTGCAACTAACATAATTTTTGGTTTTCTCATTTATTTATTCATAGATTTTTTTGTAAAAGATTCTAAATGTCTCACCTTTTCTTCTTGTGGAAGCACACCATTATTTTTGAGGGATTTCCTCGTCTTGTATCCCCTGAAAGATGCTTGGATTTTCTCCGCTGCCTTCTCTTCCGACATTCTGTCACCTACAACCAATATAAAATAATATGTTATATATATATGCAACATCTTTGAAAAGTTTTTTAGTTACAATTATGGTAGCAAAACTTTTGATACACTTATTGTTTAAAATGTCTATATTTAATGAGCGGTTATAATTTTCCTTGCACTTTTTAAATATCAAAGCTCATTTTTTTTTTAAAAAATCAAAAAATAAATTTAATTTTTTATTTTTAAAAAGTTATTTCATATAAGGTTATGAATTTTAGCAAAGATAGGACCAATATTTTTTTACCAAGATCATCAATTCTGAAGTATAACTGGACATAATTTAAGTTTTTATTGTTTCACTGAAGAAATAAGACCACTACGAATGGTCTCAGCAAGATATAGCCACTACACACACATCAAACGTGGATTTACGTGTGACACACGTCAATCATGGATTACGTCAAACATAGATCATTAAGGGATTTTTATTTCTTATCGTTGTTCAATTTCGTTAAGCTTCTGATCACCAAGGTCACCTGAGTACACCTGTTAGATTTTTCATATAAGGATAGCCAGATTTTTTTTTTCCTTCTTGACGTAAATGAATTCGAAAGAGACCAAAAATGTTTTAATTTAATGAGGATCTTATGAATTGTTGACAATTTATAATTCATCGAGATAGTATAGTTTGAACTATCTCTATAGATTTAGAAACTCTTATCATCTTAAAATTTATTTTAATTATAAATATTTTATTCTAAAGAGATTAAAACTTAAAAAAATCTGTAATAGTATATTTGATCATTCAAAAGTTAACAAATGAATAACATATTAGTGCAGATTCTGCTAGTCTTAAAAATAAACTATAAATTCGTACAAATTATAATCAGCTTAAAAAGAATCAATCTATTCTATTTTACCTTTGAAAATGAGAATATTCAGATGGACATTATTATTCAGAATACGTACTTATATAAAAAAAAATTACTCGAACATGCTACTTACACAACTTACCTATAAGAAACATCGAAATTCATCAATGTATAAAGACCGACAAGATCTTACTAAATGTATATGGTCACGTGTTCAAAAGCTTTTTAAAATATCAAACACCAATGTCTTCTACTTCATTGACTTTGGATAATAGTTAAAAATTCATTTCACTGTTTGTGTTGCTATGCATGACCACACAAGCGTCACTAGTTAACATTGAAAATGTAACTATCTTTACATTTTATCGAGATTCAAGGTCAGAGGCGGGGAAAGAAGAGATATTTCTTCTCGAGAATAAAGGAGTAGAGGCATTTAAAAATATGCATGCATTCACTCCAAGATAATTTAATAACAATAGAGATCTTTGTTGTTTTTATACCAGGAAATTTTGAGTCAATTCCAAGTAGGAAAAATGATAATTTTATTTTATTCCACACAAATTTAAGTATGATAAAAGTGCTATGTAAATGATAGTGCATTTAATAACAAACATTCAAATATAAATTTAAATTATTTGAGTATTTTTTATTCATTTTAATGATTTATAATATTTGATACTTTTCGTTAAGGAGTATTATGTAAAAATTGATGTGATGCACAATGCCTAAAAAATAGTATACAATGACATTCTCTTTCTTTGATAAATGATAAAAAACATTAGAGAAAGAATAATGAACAACATTTTATGAGCAAATTCCTTGCGAAATGGAAACAATTGATGCAGTTAATTTGATGTTATTTATGATATCTCTTTGATAATATACCTTATATATAAAATCCGTTTTAAACTAGTTAATCACTGGATTTAGGTTAGGTGCACAGTAGAATTTGGAATATAATAAAACTTCTTTTTGATGCGAAATGAATTCCAAGTCCCAATAATGCATAATATTCATGTTAAATTTACATTTTCTTTTTTGGTAAGAATTTTTTTATTTAAAATATCAAAATAGATATGGACATTTATTTAACCGTCAATAATTTTGAATGAGTCAACCTCATTGAAAACCATACAGTCATTTTTTTAGCCTCTTACGAGTTCAGCAATAGACCACTATTTCATAGGAATAATAATATTTGATATAATATGAATACTAAATCCGTTAAATTTACAATACAAAAATAATGAAAATTTATAATCATATTTTAAATAAGTTTTTGAACTCTCTCTTTTTTTAACTCAATAAAATTGTTTCTTCATATTTAGGAGATTTAAAACACGCATTGCCATAAGAAATTGTACATCAAGAAAATGTCCTCATAATAAATGAAAATTTTAGAAGAAATATTCTAAATGAAATTATAGAACGAAAGAAAAAGAATTTATTGCAGAAAAAAGTAAAAAAAGGTTTTAGTACTCTGTTGTGTGTGAAACTCTCTCTAACGTAAATGCACGATTCTATACTAGCGGGCATTGTGACATTTAAATTTCATCTAATATCCTAAAACACCTCTATCCACAGTTTCCGTAAACGCGCCTCTAGTTCGACTAAAATCGTTAGCTATCCACTTTGCTATCCCAAATGATCAGGTATACTCTATTGGTAACAAATCTGAGAATCAAGCATGCCAGAGAGGGCTGGTAATGTGGCAAAAACAGTTACGTGTCATCCTAGCTACGTTTAGTTGAGAAATGACTTGTTGAAAAATAGCTCCTGGAAAGACTGCCATGAATAGTAACATATGTATCTGAAATATGCCATGAACGTAACGCTGGGCTATCGGTGTGCCATGGCTCAATATTAGGGATAACCGTGTATTGTAAGCAAAGATACTCGATACCATAACGGCAGCTGTGTGAGTGGTGTCTGTCGATAAAACAATGGTAGGATTGAGGCGTTTACCACGGGGCATCCACACACGAGCATGATTGTTATCACTGCTAAAACTGAATCTAGATTCTTCGCTGAAGACGATCTGCTTGAATTCTGTTGCAGTTCAATCCCGTCTTGCGTGACTACCCCCAAACGGAGGCTTTTTTGGGTGGTTGGCAGCATACTTGATGGGTCTCGCGATATCAAATGTACCCTAGCCGGGCCAATTGAGATGGTTCAGAAAGACACAGGGGCCCGTACTAAATATGCTGCATGTGTCTGAATAGAGACCAATGAGGCAGCTAGCTTTATGAGTGCGCTTCGTATGATGTCACGGTCTTTTCGACGACTATTCGATCGGAGCGTCTTGAGCCTGGTAGATGACCTCTCTTTTGTCCACTGGTTCCAACACCTTCTCACAATAAAATCAGAATGGCCTACTTCACGAATCACTCGCCGAGCTAAACACTCAGTTTCGTGCATCTTAATGGTTCTTCCCCTCTCGTACTCTGATAGCTGCTTATATTATCTTCTATGGTAGTGTAAGGGCATGTCTACCTGAGTGTTTCTTTTGCAAAGTAAGTAAAAAATAAGTGTGTAATCATTTGTTTTCCCAGTTCTTAAAAGTGGTATGGGTAATTTTTTAAATAAACACATTTAGTTTTGTATTTTCAACAATTGCTCTAATGGAATTTCTTTAAATTCCCTGTTAACTTTAACTAATGTTAACTTTTTAAATTCACTTTACATTTGTTCAAGAAAATTGCCTTAATATTAAAATAGTAATTATTTTTATTTTATATAAAACTACTCTATAATTACTTTCTTTTAATTATAAAATATGAAGTTGTTAATAGATGGTCACAGAATATTTTAATTAACATTCTTTTATTGATTATATTTTGCAAATTAAATTATCTCCATAATTTAGTTATAGATCATTAATTTACTGGATATAATATACTAAATTAAAATAGTAAAGTATAATTTCAATTAATATAAGAACTCGGTAGAAAATTGTAAGCATTAAATCTTCCTCGTTTTCAGTATTTATTTTTCAACTAAAATAAATAGTAAACTAAACGTTGAAAATATATAATTTACAGTTTAGTTTTTAAACTTAATTACCTTTTTATTTATCAAGTTTCCTTCTAAAAGCAGCTTTCTTGAAATGTATTTTAAAAATAAAAATTTAATTGAGATAATTCAATGCTTCTAACATCTTTAAGTTAAAAATTTAACATCTATCGATCATAAAAATTCATCATTAATTAATAAAAAGGAGCAAGGAAAACACGGGCATTAAAATTTTATAAAAATATATACTGTATTTTCTATTTTGTACAATAATTGTTTAAAGAAAGGCTATAGTAATAACATTAATTTTCTGATGGTAATGAGTTTTATAAGTAGAATTTCAAAATTTCAAGATTAATTAAAATCTCAAATGAGAACAATTCCATTAAAAAAGATCAAACTAAAAATGTGATGTATTTGAGAATATAAAAAGAAAAATTGAAACTAAATTGGGTCTGAATGAGAGAAACAAATTCTCAAAACTGATTAAATAATGGAAGGAATTGTTAAGAATTTAGAATAATTGGAAAATCGTTAAACGAATGGTCGAATTATTCAATTGAATTGGAGAGATGGGAGACTCAGGAAAATAACAATTGAAGCACGAAAATTAAGGAGTTATTATTGTCTTGCAATTCTTAATTTAATTCTGTTTCTATTTTTTTAGATATATGTGTTAATTAAATTTTCTTTGATCAAAATCGATTGAGTGATACGTTTTTTAAGGTTATCAGTTCACTGGTGTTCCTTTATTTTTAGAAGGAAAAAATGTGAAAGAGTTGTTTCATTTTATAAATGCAACATCATTGCTGATCAATTAAAGTTAATTTTACATTTCAAATTGAAATAGATAATAGATTATTATATTAAAGTATATGATGAGAATTACATTATTTGACTTAAAAACATAATTATGAAAATCATATTTTGTTAACTTTTAACAATGTAATATCTGGCTAGAATAACGCTACATACATTTAAAGTGATGGAAGATAATAAAAATTAACTGAATAAATTAGTATGAAACTAATGCAATGAGTTTAGTTTGTAATTAATATTAGAAATAATTTGTGAAAGAAAATTTAGTTCATATCATATTTTAAGTTAAATTTTTAATTAATTTTCAAAAACGATTTTTTATAGAAAATAGAACTAAGAAGTTATAATAATTTATTTTAACTAGAAAATGGTAAAATTATATCAATTAATCCTTAAAAATAAATTAACCATGTATTTCGCTAATAAATCGATTGATTTAAGTACATATTTTTCTTAATTGATGATAATAATTGTTAAAGCTAAATTTGTGTAGGTAAGCAATTAACTTCTTTTTATAATTTAGGCATCATATGCATTAATACATTTGAAAAAGTCAATAATGAAATCAATCAATATAGTAAAAAATAATGTGCATCATTCTAAAATAGATGAAGAAAAGTGCAATAAAAACAAGATACGTAGAAAATACGGTAGAGAAATTTTTCTTTATCAGAAAGTAATGATTTACTTTACATTTTGGGTTAGTATTAAGGCAGAAATGACTAAAGAACTCACCAAGAGCGGATAATGATGCCGTTAATGAATTTTGCATTGAAAAAAAAAATAAACTGCAAAAATAAGTTGCTTCTTAATCGATGATATCGATAAAGACGTATTTTCATGGTACAGAATGGTCTTGAGATAATGAACTATAGTTAAATGACAAGAAATTAATGGGAATGTATTTTGAAGTTAAAAGAAAACTGAAAATAATATAGAATTATAGCCTAATTAATGTATAAAAAGATTTAAGAAATGAATTTCTCTAACAAATATAGTTCCTTGATAATAAAATATAAAACTATTTTGTTTTTCTTAATTTGAATAGTTAAAATTATTTTTAAACTAGTTACAGAAATTTATGGGTCTTAATAAGAATAATATTTTCTTATTAAGCGCCTTATTAGCTACTCTTTAATATAGCTAATAAGGCGTTTATTGCAAAAATGTGTTTACTAGCGACTCTTGAAAACTAATTACCACTTATTAAAGATATTTTAATAATTGGATGTGTTTAAGTCATTGATTGCATTAATGAATCTAAATGATTTTCGAGTAAACGACCATCCTTAAGTATCTGAAACTGTTTGGAAACGAAAATTATTTCTCTTACCAAAGAAAAATTTTAGTGTGCAAGAAAATAAAGATTCGGAGAAATTAATGAATAACTTATAATTTCTATTTATAATAATAAGAAATATTCCAATAACTTTAAAGCAGATTTAAATAAACAACTGAGGTCAAAAGAAATAGAGAATAAGATGATGCTCACTTCAGAAACAGTATTAACATAATTTATTTCTAATAAGTAGATATTGCTTTATGCGTTTGTTAGTGGTATGTTTGTTTAGTTTATTGTTTTGATCTTCTGTAATTGTTTAGCAAGCAAAATCTAGGAATTTCAGTTTAAAGTGAAATTCCTGAGTAGTATAACCATTCATAAAATATAAGATTTATAAGTCAAGTCCAGTCTTCTACAGTATCCTGACCTAGAGCGTGCAATTCTTTTTATTAAAGTAAATCTCTTGGTAGCTCTTTCCAATATATTTGTAACGTGCTTTTTTTTTTCAAGTCAGTTTAGAGTCATAAATGACACCCAAATAAGAGAAGTAGTTGGTCCGAAGAAAAGGAAGGTTTTGGTAAAATGCTCATCTTCATCAGTTCATTTACTGTAAAAGTTACGGTAAAAGTTCGATATATTGTTTTCTCTTAATTTACTTCCATATTATGACTGATTTTATTAACATAAAATTAATTGCCCAATTTATTTAGTTCTACACTCTGAGTAACGCTAAATGATCTATAACTTTGACATTATATGCTGCTTTGAAAGAGAGTATAATATAATAAGTATAGAAATACCATAATATGCATATTATATTAGACAGAAATATAATATGTATTAGAAGGCACATTACCAAATATGTGTGGAAAAAACTACCAACTATAAGAAATAAATATTTTCATATAACTATTAAGCTATTAACTCTTTAAAAGGAGAGCATTTTTAACCTTAAGTTATAAGATTATTTAAAATGCATTCAAAATATATGAATAAAAATTTGTGTCATGTGAATTTGTTATAATGAAATATATACATATTAGATGCTATTTATTATGGGAAATAAAACAGAATGCATGTTTTACATACTTCATTTCTGGTTAAAAAGACGTCAAATTCAGAAAGTAAAAAAAAGAAAAAAAAATTGCATAAAATAAGTAATTTAACACCATTATATTATTATTTTGAATAATTAGATTATGAAAATAGATGATTAATTTCTTCTCAAATAAAAATATTAAATTTATAAGATTTTTATATGTATTCAATAATTATAGGAATAAAATATTACCATAAAGTATAATCACTTATTTGTCAGTTTATTTGTTTAAATATATACAGTATTACGCATCTTGAATTTGTATAAAACTTTAAACATGCATACTTTGTCATCTAATAGGATTAAGTACGCAATTAAAAAACGATAATTACCACATCCCTCAACTTGAAGGATGACGTAAAGTGATAAATAAAGAGGAGGAAATGTTTTGTATTCTTTCCAAGGAATAAATTTGATTCAGAGAAATGTGTGGTGCACCATTGTAACCCGCTACCAATGCCTTTTTGAACAAAAGCATTAACATTTTGATTATTTCTAAATTTTCTAACATTCGCTTGTCTTATCTAAGAAACATTTTTAAAACTCGATAGAATTTTAATCAAATATTTTAATTCTTAATATTCTAATTTTCTAAAAAAATCCTATTTTTTAAATAAAGTAAATTTGTTAAATAAATATGCATTTCAGATTCCGTGAATTAGTTAGTTACTAAATGCCTTTGTTTTTTTTTTCCTTCGATTTATATGATATTTTATTTTTAAGTTTGCAGCGTCGTTAAGAATTAATATCGTTATCATTAATCAATTAATATATATCTTCCATCATACAGTAACATATATCACGATACTTCTCCATTCTTGCTTCATAATTTTATTATTATTTAATAAGTATTAAGATCAGAATTTTATTTCTCTCATAAAATAAATACAAATATCTTTAGATAAATTGTCAAAAAAGAAATCTAAATGGTTCAGTATAATGTATTCAAATTTATGACTAATTTATTCTTTGTATTTAGATTTCTTTTACTATGGGTATTATCATTATTATAGAAATTTATTTATAAAATTAAGAATTGATTGGAAATATTTTTAAGCTTCCCTTATCTTCAGCTTTAAGGCATTCGTATTTTTATAGAACCTGTGATATGGTTCTTTTCACATGATTTCGGCTATTAAAATATATGTGTCCCTTTTTTTATAAAATATGTTTATTTTCTTCTTTTCAAAAAACATCGAAAATTTAAAATCAAAAGACAAAATTCTATATAACTTCCTTAATATATAATTTATGAATAATTTAATTTTTAAAGTTCATGATTTTTCTTCACTAGAAACTTTTAAAAATGTTGCATTCAAGTGAATAAATTGCTCTATTTCGCAAAATGTTATCTTTATTTAGCTTAAAAACAATACATTAATGAAAAGCATGCAAAAATTTAATAGAATGGTAATAGATTAATGTTGTCGGAAAATACAAAAGAAAAATGTTAATTTTTATTGTTTTTTAATTGATAGCTTTCAAATGAAGGTCAGCCAAAAAAGGAATTCTCTCCCCTTTGCGAAAAGACTATTATTTTCGCATTACTTCTATTATTCATTATTCACGAGAAGTGAAGAGGCACTAAAATAAAAAAATGTCCTCATTCCTTCGTGGCAAATTTGATAGATTAATAGGAAACTTAAACAAATTACTTTTAATTTCTTGAAGGAGTTAGCTAAATTTACTAATAGTTCTTATAATTAAAATAGAACTAATAGAGATAAGAAAGAAAGTTTTATTCATTTCTTATCCTCGACTGCTGTAGAGTATTCACCTTTCAGAACAAAGAGGAGTAAGCGATATCAACTTATATTAAGGGGCACCATCGTTGCCCGGAAGTGGGCGGCTTCTTATAATTTAAAAGCAGGGACCAAGCAGAAGGTTTTCAGATTTTGTCTACCACCCACTGAATTATTATTTCACATGGAGGACATTGCGATCACAATATATTTAATGTGCTCCAGCAGCCGTTTGCAAATCGATGGATTTTCGGTCTGGTAGCGTTTCGAACTCATTACCTCCCAATGACGAAAACAATCCCCTTAGCCAACCAGAACACCGTGGCCTGTAAGAAAGGAAATAAGCTATGAGATTTCATCTGCTGTGATGGACTGGATAACATTTGAAGCACGTATATATTTCTCATAATTATGCTAATAGAATGTTACTAACTGCCATGAAAAAAGAATAAAAGTTTTACCAACCAAGCAAATTTACATACAGTTACGGCTTCTTATAAAATTTAACAAAATCAGTTTGATTTTTTTATCATGTTGAAAAATTAAATATGCTTTTGAAAAGCTGTTTAGTTTCCCACGTGAAGTAAGAGATGGCAAAATAAAAAGATTCATGCTTTAGTATTACGAAACCACTAATAGATTCAAACAAAATTTTTAACAAGAATTCTCCAGTATCTCGAAGGACTAACGATTCTTATATTAAGTCATTTGCCTTCTGAGGAAATTCAAGAGTCATTAAAAAGGAATAAAAAAAGGAAAAGAGAAAATACTAAGCGATTTCCTAAGTTCTGAATGATTCGAATAAAATTTTGTCCACCAGTTTAATATTTCTTTGAAGGATCAACTAAACTTATTGAATAGTTTCTTCTATTATAATGTTATATATTACTGCAGGTAATTAATTATTATTATCTTTGACGCAAAAAAAACAGCAAAAAAAATCTTATCTCTTACTCCCGAGTCCATACTGACTTGGGAATAAGGGATTAAATAAATGTCCAAAATAGCTTAGATTAATGTCATATCTATTATTTTCAGGTTTTTACACTGACTGATTATAATAGATACATGCTTAAGTTAAAAATACTAGATCAATGATGTTCCCAGTCATCAAAGTGAAAAAAATAGAGGCAGTTAAAAATAATAAAAAAGAAAGATATTGGTGTTAAATGTATATTTTTTGATTCACTGAGATGAGTAATAAATCTTCGAATATGCTTTTAATTCAATCGATAGTATTAATAAAATGTCTAAAAAATAATAAGTACACCAGACAAATTTTAGTCACGAATTCTTTGTATTCGATTTGTTGTAGCAATTAGAGACGTTCAGGATAATAATTAGCAGCAAATTTTATCGTCGACATTCCGAAAGCATATGCTATGGATCAGAAAGGTACTGGATGATGTTGATGAAAATATCATCTTAACTGAAAAAAAAAAAAAAAAGATAGAAATAATTTTTATATGCACTCTTGATAAAGGACTTGTGAATAAATTTTAAAATATTACCATTTTAACTGGATTGATATGAGTTCTAAAATAAATATTCGTTCATATATTTCTTTTTGAACCTGGACGAATTACTGTTTTATATTTTTAACACTTTGACTGCCATGGCTATCATATGTGATATCCAGTGATATTTCCGTTGAGACACTGGCTATCCGATATGATAGCCAGGGTGTTTCAACACTTCAGGCCATGGCTATCAAAGATGTTATCAGTTACATGAAAATCATATTGAAGTTTGATTGTTGGACTCCCTACGATGTGTTAGATATACGTGGATTGCGCATTGCGTGTTTGCTTTCGTGGTGTGCTTTGGCTATCATTTTTGGTAGCCAGGATGAAAATCTCCCCATGTGTTACAAAATGAGTCAGATTGAAAAATATTGTTTTTATATATAGTTTTATGTTGAAAAAAATACAAATTACACAAAAAAAGTTTGGCCCCGTGGTGAACATTTGTAATTTTGGCTTGGCATTCAAAGTGTTAATGTTTTTTTTACGGTCTTTGTAATCTAATTTTAATTATTTTACGTATATAGTTTGTAAAATATTTGTTCAAATTCTACTTATTTTCTTAAATATTTATGAGAATTTGTTTTTATGGAGGGGAGATTTTTTATGAATTCGTAGAAATTGTATTCGAAATAGTTATACTATTATTTTAAGATTTTCGCATTACTATTTTTAGATTTAATTAACTTGATTAGAAACATCAAGAAGAATGTCTTTTATACATATAAATTGGCTTAAATAGCATGAAAATAATGTGGTGGCCTACGCAAAATACTGAAGAATGCTTTTCAAAAAAGGACACAAAAATAACGTTTTAAACTTTTTATTAAAGCTTCAAATTTAGTTGCAATTTTGGATTTAAAAAAATAATTAACATTTCTGTAATCTTTCTGCATTGCTATGAAAAGGACTGAATTGACAAAATTTATTTTATTAATTGCAAAAATATCACGTGGCAAAAAAGCTTCGTTTTCTGTAAAGGGTTAAATATATTTTTTGAGATATATATTTAGAAATAAAAAATACCTAAATTGAGAAAAATATGTCTTGATGGTTGCATTGAGAAAAAAACTTGACAAGTCATTAACTAATGAAAAAAATATGGAAATCATTCAATAGTTTATAAGTAAACAGTTAGATAAATAATTAGATAATCTCAGAAATAAGCGATGATGATTAATAGTTGCATTTATTTTTGTTATATAAGATTATGATGAAACTTAAAGTAAGCATACACACTGGCCTATTTATGAATGGAATAAAATGTTATTTCTTAAGCATTGTACGATTTTTTTTTTTTTTTTTACAATTATATATGAAGAAGACTCTTTTTAGCATTCTTTCCAACATTACTTTTCTAAAAATAAATTTTTTTAATAGATTGCTTTAAATGCTTGATTTTGTTTTCTATAAAGAAATAAATTTGTAAAAGTTTTGCATTAAAAATATATATATATCAATAATATTGTTTATATAATGATTGAAAACGAGCATAGAGAATTTAACTTTTAATTAGTGTATATAGGTACTTGTAATGATCTTGAGAAGTACGTATAAATGTAAAGTCAATCAAAAACATGCAGCTATATTATATTTTATATGCAATTTTTAATGGCTAAATTAAATGTTAAAGAAGTAGAACGACTGACATATAGTGTGTCCATTTAACTTACAAACAATTTATATTATCAGAAAGACCGGATTTTAATCTTTTCTAAAGGGATTTACATTAAAGATCCCCGCATGTGTTAAAATCCTTTTTAAAACAAAAATGAGATTAGCACCACTTACGATGCTTCTTTCATGTATTATTTTTTATCTAGAAATAAAATCTGTTGGAATGTAGCTAATTTTTATTCACTGATTTTTACTTTATGTTTTCACTCAACGGTTAAATTATTTGATGTATATTTTGGCTCAAAATATTTAATGGTAACATTCCCTTCAAATAAAAATATTTGATATTTCCTTAATAAGATTCTTTATTACATTATATTCTTAATCTTGTTATATTTGAATACTTTTTAACTTTTAAATGCTTTTAGAAATTCAATTGAACTTTTTATTTCATACTGTTTTTCTTTGCATTTAAGTTTTTTCCATTAAGGAAAATGTTACGCTTTTTTTTTTTTGATAGTGGAAAAAATTACATATGTAACTAAAAATTTACTACGTTAAAATTTTTGATACTTTACATCACATTTATCTTTTGATTATAAGTAATGAAATGTATAATATTGAAAGAATTAATAACATTTATATATATAGCTATTTCACATTTTCAAGCAACTAAATTTTGAATAAAAATTTGCAATTTAGGAGTTCTTGCAGTAGTTAAATATCGTGTAATAAAGGAGATCTTCATTTTGCTAAATGTTTGTTTCCTTTTTAAAAATTTAAAGAAGTTTTCGGGTGATAGTCTCAAACTTATAAAAAAAATATCAAAATATGAAAAAGTAAAATCTTTTCATATGAATAAAGGACGTAACATAGCATATATATTTACAAGCTGTGATTGTTGCTTTAAATTATTTGTAAGATACTGTTGTAAACTAATATGTTTATTAAAAATATCAACTAAATGATGATTGTGTAAAAATATGTTTGAAATAACAAAATTTTCATAAGCATGTTTTTTCAATTGAAATAGCAATAATACAGATCTTTACAGCATTTCCAAAAAAGAGTATTTTGAGTAATTTAAATTAAAAATTTAAAAAGATTTTAGAAGTAAAATCTCTTTGCTAGGCTTAAATATTAACTGGAATAAAAACAATTAAGAAGACATGATTGAAAATATTTATTTCTAAATATATATGCATTCCACGAAGGAGAAATAATCTAATTAATAGATTATTAAAGCAAAGCCATTGCCTCTTTAAGAGAAAAAGTATTAATAAATCAATTTTTAAGTACTGCAAGCCACACAATCTTTTGTATACTTTGAAAGGATTTATAGGTTTTTCATGTATCTTTTTGACAACTTAAAAAAATCAGTTTTTGCAGAGTCACATAATTATGTGATTAATCCTTGTATCTTGTAATTACGATATGTAATCTTCTATGCAATCTTTGTGTATTAGTACAATATAGTTAAATCAAGCACTTATACCAAGAGAACAGATCCTTATCAATTATGTAAACTAATTCAGAATCGGGAAAACTAAAGCTTTCCTAACCTTTCTCTATAGGAGAGAACGATTACCTTAATATTCTTATTACTAAATGGTAAAAGAACTAACCTAATACTTTATTTAGTTTGGATTAAGAATATATTTTTAGAATAATTAGTTTTGTTTCTTATTCAAGGGAAAATAAAAAAAAAATTCGTTTTATAAACTCTCTATATTACATTTTTCAAAAGATATACACGTCTTCACATTTCTTTCACGTAATTGAAATTTTATAAAAGCAGTTCTTGATAATTTTACAGTGGAAAAAATGGCGTGATTTTAAAATATAATTTATATTTTCAACAATGTTTCTTTGCTTATATTTTTTTCTAGCAGTCATGATAATTAATAAAAAAAATTATTATAACAGAAAAATTTTCTTAGATAATAGATCACATAACAAATTAATCTTTTAACAAACCAAAATAAATGCAAATAAAGATCAAAATAATTGAAAATAAGGTAATATTTTTAAGAAGTATTGGGTTAAATACCGTATTTCTTCACTCTAAATGTAAACTTCCTATCAAGTGATATGTTTTATTCAGTTGACATATTCCCTTGTGTTGAGCTATTTTAGAAACATGTGACAGCTTTACTAGACGATTATACTTCATTATAGTTTTATAATTAGATAATATTTATAATTGAATCCTCAAGATTCCTTAGATGATAATTTGTTTAAAAGTGGAAGAACATGAATGAATGTCTTCAATGCTAATCAGAAACCAAAATACTTTCGATGAAGTTGAACCCAAATTTATAACAAGGAAGTTATACAATAACCATTAGTTCTTAAAATTAAAGAAACCATTAGTAACTATGTCTTTTTAGAGATATATTAAAAACTAACTTTCACAATTTGATATAAAACGTGTGCAACCATTTTGAAAACATGATAATCAGAATTTAATTATTAAATTAAAAAAACAATACTTTTGTTGTCTATTTGTATTATCTATTTCACTATCTACGTTGTTTTCCAGCTGGGAGATAAGATTTGCTATAAAAATAATTTTAACTTAAAGAAGCAACATTTAACGTTTTTATGTTTTTAAAACGTTATACGTAAAAACACTTAAACGTTTTTACGTAATGTTTTTAGTAACAAAAGTACAACAGGCAGAATTCAAACATTCTAATTAAACTAAGTATAATTTTACAGATTATATTTATATTTTAAAAATATCTAATCGCCAAATACTCGGGTATTTATCATCAATTGACCCAACAAAATTTTCAAATATTTGCAAAAAATAATATTTTAATAATTGTTTAATTTTCTTTAAAAAACATTAAATCAATTCTCTGTTTTAATAGTGATTTGAAATAAGTTCCGCAAGTAAAGTTCTTTAAGCTAAAAATGTTGAAAATTAATATTTATAATATTAATTTCAACATTTTATTGAAAATTTATAAAATGTTGAAAACATTTTATTTAAAATCAATAGATATATAATAAAGTGTGAGTTTTATTCATTAGTTTTCATCTCCAAGTATTTGCTCAAAACTTTAAAATAAGAGATTAAATAACTGAGAAACAGTAAAACTTTAATGTACATTTTATATAAAAATAATTCATAATTTTTATCATAAACGCAATACAATAAAAGCAATTTTAGTATTGTTTTTTCTTTTCGCGCTTTCAAAAAATATTTATCAAAAACTTTTTTGATTATTTACAAAAAACATAGTTGATGAACGATTTGACTTCTATGTATCAAATTTTTGGAGAAAATAATAAAATAAATATCATTTTAATCAAAACTTAATTAAAATTATTTTAAAAGAATTTAAGCAAGTTTCAAATTATTCAAGTTTAATAATTTTGTATCTCTTTGGGAGATAATTTTATGTATAAAAGAAATTAGAAAATTAATAACTTAAAAACTCATCAAAATCAAGTATAAAGCATAATAAATTAAAATGATAAGGATATAAAAATGATTAATTACGCTCATATATGAAAAATTGAATTAGCCACACAACCTCATTCTCAGAAATGAAGTTAATATACATGGAATATTTAAAACCTATTTCAATAAGTAAATAATTCATGTAAGAAACTTGTGTGCATTACTTCATATGACAAAGTCTTAATATAATTGATTTACTTTTTTATGCAATGCATTTATTGCTGAACTTACAGTTCAACAAAATAAATACAAACATTTATTGTTTCAATATAACCCTTGTAGATTTTTAGGAATGAAATATGTGCTTATTTCTATATTATAATTAATGATTTTTGAAACATAAGTTGATAAATGATTGATTATCTAAAGAAGCGGGATGTTGAAAGAAGTTATATTTTTCTATTGAAATAAATTAATGGGATACATAATTTCAACAATAAACATAATTATGGTTGATATTTTTAGTTTCAGTGTCAAGAATTTATTTTGAAAAATTAAACTATTAAGGATTATAAACATTTGTTAAAAATTAATAAATAGAATTTAAAAATAAAAAAAATATTTTTAAATTTTAATCAAGATGACGTAGTAGTTACAAAAGAAATTGCCACACATTTTCATTTCTGATGAAAGTTAACTATAATTAAATAAAATTCCAATTCATAATGTATAAACTTTTCAAGATTTTTCGCATAAAATGTATTAGTTGTTAAAGTTATCAATACTTTTTACAAGCAAGAAAAATAAAGCTGTTATTTACTTTTCAGATGTTTTTAATTAGGTTTGTAAATTTCAAATATATATATGTACACACACTAAAAAGTAGTTGATATACCAGCAAATAGCTTCAGTTTTCTTTTCAATTTTGTAGATTTACACATACATTTTTACCATCAGAAGGCTAATAGCCTAATACCAATTCAAAATTCTGAAAGTTGTTGTTATTTTGAATATGTTTCAGTATTATGAATTTAAACAAAATTCATATTTAGTCATTGCTACCTAATAAAACTAAGTGTTAGGAATAGTATACAACCTTTAACTCTTAAGCAGAAACATATTCCACTTGAAAGCTCAGAGAATGCCATGCTAACTATATATTAGGAAATTATAACATAATTTATCATGATAAAAAAAGTATAGCTCCTGAGTTGCAATTTAATATTCAAATGTCATATTAATCATTTCCTACAGGTAATTATTTTTACTTTTTAAAGGCCTTTTCGAAACTTAAAATAAATTCAGCATAAGTAAAACTACTAAACTGGTGGATCAATATTATTCAGGAGTATGATGTGGCAGAGCCATGACAGGCTACTGTTAGCAATCATTGTCCGCTTGCCAGACAGCCTATCCCAAGAAGCTGCGAAGGAATGAATCCTATGGGATGAGACCACACCCTGCCATCTCCCGATCGATCTACTCACCTAAAATAACTACAGTCAGATTTCGATTCAGATTACAGAAGGTGAAAATTACGTTACGCCTAAATAGGTTCTAACTACCAAGAAAAAGAGCCGCGTTTCCACTGGAAACGATGACTCTTAAATAGAGTGCTTTGTCTCAATGATTGAGACACAACTAGGTTTGTAGGAATAGTTCTACTTTATTTCGAGGTCTTTGGATTAAACTGTCATTTAGTGATTTGTCTTTTAAATCCCCCGTAATGGTATTTATTTAAAGAGTGCATTCAAATTAAATTTTAATTTAGAATGTTAAAATTTTGTGTTTTTCCTAAACTGTTTAAAAAATTTAATTCATCATCAAAGAACCTAATTTGTATTTTAATGTATATTATTATATTGCCTGATGTGAATCTATATCGCGTTCCATAATGTTAAAATTGTTAATATCTTTTTAAATATAAATTTGCTTTGAATCTTTTGATTCTATATAATATAATAGTACTGTACGTTATCATCACACTACACTCAAATTATCCTGTTTTATAAAATGTAATTACTTTTTTATTGTAAACTGCATTAATGGCCATCTAAAAAGTAACAGCATAAGAGAAACCAGAAAGCACTATAATTATTGAAAAACTAGTTTTATACAATTGCATAGTAGTTTAATCCATTTACAAAACAATAAATGTATTTTCCTGATGTTAAAGTTAACAATAAAAGTTTCGACACAATTTAGATTATTAAAATAGAGCATTGGAGTGTCCTTAGGGTATGTCAGTTGTTATAAATATTGCAAAGTTGTTCGTTCCTATTATATTGTGATGTTGTAGGTGATGCTTGATTTACAGATGATCACAATTGTAAGTTGTTGTTGTTGTTACTTATGACACTTGTAGAAGCCAAGCCCTCCAGTCTGGGGGTCGGGGAAAGAAGTCAGAAAGAGTATCTTCTGTTTTTTTGGACAGGCCGGCACCTTTGACGGCGGAAGTACGAATTTGTCTCATAGATGACCGCACCATCTGGGGTTTCTAATTTAGAGATAGGAATCCAGAGAAAATATAAGCCTAGCTCCTAACACTCCTAGAGCTATTGATTTGGAATGGAAACATGGAGAGTATAGCCACCATAACATATTTAACGTGCCCCAATCACCATTAATGAATACGACGGATCTTAGTCTAAGCCGGGATTCGAACTCACTTCCTTCGGGTAATGAGAATGACGTCCTACTAACCAGGACACTGCCTGGTAGGTTAGGATGTCGTTCTGGTTACTTTAAGTGGTCTCATTGATTGCCAGTTAAACGTGTTTAATAAGTGATATACCTGGGTGAAAAATATGATAAGGTGCTGCTTTTTACTTGCAATCATGTACGATATTTTTGAAACTGGGTTGTAAATAAATTTTAATGTCATAGATGATAAATTTTAAAATTGTCTGATAACTGTAACAATGTGTGTAGATAAAATGTTAAAAGTGAGTGAGATAGTTATCGTCAAATGATCCTAAGAATAACATTACCCAAAAATAGACAAATTTAAATAGAGACATTAAGAATCATACACATTGCAAATTCATCATCATTGGAAAGAAATATTACGATTAAGTTCCATCTCAAGTAAAAGCAAGATTGTTTACTCCAACAATGTTATAAAGCTCATTTCGCGCTGTGTATTGTTTAACATGTCAATGAATTACTGTATAGAAGTAAAAAATCAAAAACAACCTTAGCAGAGGACATCTTTTCTGCTTAGTGAAATCTTTTTATTTTGTACATAAAATGTCTGCCCGATTGCCCAAAGAGGTAACAAGATTGACATAATCGGCATCATCAACGCTTCATCCTTCATATGAAATTCTGACTATAAAATTTGGTAACAGTCTTGTAACATAATCGTAGATAAAATATTAACGAAATTTATCTTAATGTCTTTCAAAATAGTCCTAAAGCTATGCACCTCTGAGATCTCTTATACATGTCATGGAAACTTTGCAGGAAGTCTTCGTTAGGATGGAGTTCAAAAGCATCTTCACATTTCGTTGGATGTCAGGAATATCAGGAAATCTCTTTTCTTTCAAAGCGAGTTTGAGTCGCAGAAATAGGAAGAAATCTGGAAGATTGAGATCTAGCGAGTATAATGGATACTCAATTTGCACTACTCCTTTTTTAAGGGAACCATTTGACTATATTTTCTCTGTGAGGCCGAACAGTGTCGTAAGCGTAAAACCATGAACCTCATTGTGCGCACTGGGATTGTACCTTGCGTACCCAATGGTTTGTACCCTACGTTTCATGAAGCGTGTCAAAATTTCAATGTACGTTTCACCATTTACATCCATTCATCATCGTTCTCTCACTTTGATTGAATCAAGTGCAAATTTATGTAAATTCAGAATTTATTTTCTGTTGTTTCTGATGACATTTGGCAACGACAAGTCCACCCATCAAAGACTAAGCGAATGAAGTCAGAGAGAGAGCGTCTTCCGTTTTTGAATAGAGCATCCTCAAAAAAAGGTGGAAGTACGACTTTTGGCTCATGGATAGCAGCACCATCTGAATCTTCCAATTTAGAGATTGAAACCAGTGAAGACCCAAAGTCTGGCTCCAACGACCTCCAGATGTATTAATTCGTATTTTGAATATGGAGAACATTGTGACCCGACAGATTTAACGTGCCCCAGTCGCCATTAATGAGCACAATGGATCTTCGGCTTAGTCGGGATTCGAGCTCACCACCTTTTGGTAACGAGAACGACGCTCTAACCAACCAGGCCACCGCGGCCTTATTTATTTTCTTATATAAGTTATCAAATAATACATATATTCGTAACATAAGTTTTAAAGGTAAATAATATATTTCAAACAATGATAGTTACCTTATTTTTCATAATTATAAATAATGATTCTAAAAGTGAAATACTAAAAGAAAGAAAATCATAAGATTTTAAAATAAAATTTTGAAATTACAGATTAGAGCACATCAAGTAGATTATCCAAATATGTTTTAACCTTCATTTACATAATTCTAGTGAATCCAATAATTTTAAAAATGAACTTTATTATATCTATATAATGTTTAACTTAACAAAGAAAAATAAGTTTCAAATTAGAATTTCTTTCTTGAATCAGGCTTTTAGAATTATATTTGAAGTTCTTACTTTGCTTTCCAGCCGAAAATTTGTCGGAGATTAAATTTAGAGTATCAACATGGAAGGAAATATAAATTTATATCAGTGTGTCAGTTACTGACTAACTGAAATTAAAAACCAAGTTTACATTTGAAATGAAGTGACGTAATATTTCGTTTCGCAACTTTCTCGTTTCAAGAAAGCAGCGCAGCGGTTTATTTCTTCTTTTTAAATTATCATCTATGCATTACCCCAGGGAATAGGAAAAAATAACCATGGAATCGGAATCTCCCTTTTTTCTACATTTCCATAGTCTATTTTTAAAAATAAGGATATTTAAAATAATTTCCAACATTTAAAATCTTTTTTTCTTTGTGCATTTTGTTCATTGAATGTGTTTTTATATATTCCAAATTCCAATGCATCACTAGTCAGAAATACATTAGAACGTGGATGTGAAGGGTTCCGACTTCAATACTTAATGATTTCATAACTAAAGAGTTTCTCCAAGCATTATACTTTTCAATCGATTATTTTTAGCTAATATATACACTAGATTTTATTTTGTGATTCGAAAAAATCTCGTTTTCAGAAACTACTAATTATTTTGTAAAGCGTGGTCTTTTATATGTTAAACTATAAAACATCTCTTAAAACAGCTTTCGTTCACATGTCATAAATCACATAGTTATAAGCATCTTTATAAATTTTTTAGATTAGTTTACAGCATGATTGTAATAATATTTGAATTATAATTAAGCTATATTAGTTTGGCAGTTGGCATAATTGACAATTTTTGTAGTATTTTGCAATATAAAATACAATACATCATTTTGGGAAACTGTTAGTTAAAGCATTTTGTAAAGTGATCCCTTTTATGTGTTAAATCATAGAATATCATATTTTCGTATTTAAATGAAAACTTCAATCAAAAGTGAATATTTTTGTATGCAGCAAAGCGAAATAAATATAAATTCAAAGAAATACAGATAATTATAAATATTAGGTTGGGTAAAAAGAAATCCATTATTTTTACGTGAGTTTTTTGTAACTTCTTTCAGATTCGCTTTGTAAAAAGGTTTAAAACAGTTTTCATTTAGATTTTTAGGTGAAGCTACGACTGCTGACATGCTGTCAAGTTTGATAATTTTTGACATTTTATAGACATTCTCGACGATGTTGTATCCATGCGAGGTGCATCTTTAGCATCCAAATACCCAAACGCAATCGACGAAACCAAAATTGTGCGTAACTGGTTGTTACAGTCATATATAGGACGATAAACACCTTTCACAATTTTAGCCACCTGGTTAGCATTTTCACCATTATAAAGAAAAACTAAAATGTATCGAATTTTCTGTTTGTTGTCTTCTATTTTTAAAACTTTGTACTCATAACTGAATTAATCAAATAAAAAACCGCAAGAGAATATTTTAGTGTCAAATATCACCTTTCCAATGAGCATAAATTTGAAATTGTTTGATAGATACCTCACGAGATAGCGATCACTATAGACGTCTACCGAAAAAATAATGGATATCTTTTTCCCCAACCTAATATAAGATTAAAGAAATACATATAGATTTTTTTATTTTAAATTCATTATATGATTAGTATTTATTAGTATATGTTTTATAATGTCCACACTTTTATATGTTGAAATAAAAAATTTCTTTTTTTCCTATTTATATCAAACCCATATTTATAAGTGATTTTTTTAAATCGTTAAGTTTTGCTTATTACTATTTTCCATTTATAAAATTATCTAATGAATGTTCTGCTTATATGTTCATTGCATTGATTTTTCAATCCCTAACGAGGCAGAATCTCCTAAATCAAGAGACATATCGTCTCCTGAAAAAATCTAAATTAAGTAACCCTGCGATAAGTTGGGTGGAAACCAATGAAGTATCTGAGATAAATGTCAAATGATTTAAATAGAATATAGCTAAACATATATATTTAGTTAATTATAGAATACATTTCCCCCAATACATTTTATTTAACAATCTTTCTAGCTAGTTAGTAGTCACGAAGTGAAATCATTTACTTTGAAAATTTAAACTAATTTGAAATAACAGTGAATAACTGCGTGCCGATACCCTTCATTTTAAATTAAATGTCACGTCACTTAAAAAGTAGTAGAATTATAATGCGTATTGATTTTTTCAGCCCAACAGTTGTATGTATTAAGAACAATTCTTAACACGCTCACTATAAAACTAGAGCTCCCTTTTTAACATAAATTTGCATTTTATTGAAAATAAAGTAATCCTATCCTTTATTGTTGGTTTTGGTTAGAAATGCTTGAATTTGGAAGTCTGTAGTTGGTAATGCTTGCATTTTACAAATGTTCGAATGAAGCCAAGCGAATTGACTTCTACTATCCTTTATAATGTACTTCGGTCTTTATCTAGATAAGCCTAATCAATATTATTGCTTCAAGATCCGCAGGAATACACCTATGGGAATAAGTTTACTGAATAAAATCTGTTGTAATTAAATTTTTATTAAGGGATACCTTGTTAATATGGTTTGTGTTTTTAACAAGCGGGAAATTAATGCCACTCTCTTAAAGTAAACGAGGAAAAGTTAGAAATGAAAGATAGCAACTTAAACATTTATGTTTTATTTGAGTGCTTTTAAAACTGGGCCTTTAAAGAATTCACATGTGTTACATGATTAATCACACTCTTCGGAACGGTGATTCCGAGTTCTATTCCAGTTGCTATTGAACAAGTAATATGGATTGGGCTTCTGACATTAATTCTTATTTATCTCTGTCCGTTCTATACGAAACAATTTGTATGATATCCTGTTCATCGGGTTTACCTTGTTAATTAAGGGTCAGTTAATATCCCTTTCCACAAGAAATATGGAAGTTAAGAGAGAAAGGCAATGACTTAAATGAGAATTTTTTTTTTATTTGACTGCTCTTAAAACTAAAACCAGAATGTATTCACTTTAGTACGATAGTTAAACCGCAATTTTAGGAATGAAAGTGTTTAAGTTTTATACTAATCGCTGTAGAACAACGAGAGGTAGATAACGAGAGAGGGATGGAGATAGCTTTTCTGATATTTATTTTCATTTATCCATATGCGTTCCGCATCCTCATTTATGGAAGATGGAGATTTCCATGTTTCTGTTCTTGTGACATGTAAACATACCACTATATATTAAAAGTTAGAACAAAAGGTCAAAGGCAGCGCAAGTCAAAAAGGTAAAGAAACAACTTGTGTTAATATTTAGATATATATTGTAAAACAGCTTATTAAATGGTAACATTTCCACTCCATACAAGTAGAGCACATAGCTTTCAGCTCTTTAGTAAAGAAAGAATGGTGCTAGCTACTGCTTTCATATATTTAAGTGAGAATCGAGAGATAGTCATAGAGAGAGAATTTTGCATTTATGCTCTGTGTATACCACTTACTGAGATGCATGTTGGATTTTCAAAGTTATCTCTTTTATTTATATGATCATTTATGAACCATGAATTCATTTATGAAACAAATGAATGCAAATGGTAATCCTCAAAAATATTCTATTAGAATGTAACAAAAAATAGATGCTCAAGAACAGTTTTAAAAGTAGTGTTTAATATCTGTCGACTCATAACAGGAAATTACATCACTTGCGCTGAAAAATCTACTTTCAGGAATACAAATTGTTCAGAAAATAGCAGATAGTTGGCCAAGAAACAAACAAAAATTTCAAAATCTAAAGTGATAAAAAGTATTTCAACATAGCAGTAAAGGTGTACAATGGGTAATAGTGGCCCTAATTAAAGTATTCAATCAACCATGAAATAAAATTTCAGACACAATATGCCTTATCAGCATCAATAGGACTTGAAAGCAAACTGAGAACAGAAAGAACACCAATCATAACTACTTATGAGTGGTAAAACAGTTTCGCAAAGAACACCGCGAGTTATCTTGAAAGGAAAAAATAAAAAAGGATGCATTCTCTCTAGTCTCATAAATATCAATGGTTATATCGATTCATTCGAAATAGAAGGAGTCATCTTTTCATAATCCGAAAAGGGATAAAAGTAAATAGCTAAAAAATAACAAAAATACAAACAAGCAGAGTGGAAATCCACTTAGACTAAGTAAATTGCCTTTCTTTCCGGATGAAAATCGAAGTTGTGAGGATGAAATAGAGGTAAACATGAGGTAAAAGGATGCTATTTTAAGACGAATCGATCTTCCAAGCAGATAAGCCGCGCTCCTCCCCTAAACAAAGCTCGTTATTAAAGACAGTTGCTTTATTCAAGTAGATCCAACTAGATAAGCCCTCCATTATGTGCTTGCATTCATTAAAAGGATACTAACAAAGGTTAATGAGGATAACAATCGGATCATCGTCAAAACAGATAACAACTTGTTTAGATATTTAAAAGTTAGAAATGAAAATGAAATCTGTGTTATATTTTTAATTCAATCTGTTTTGAAAACTTCATGTGTTTGGAAGAAATTATTCTGTGGTGTGGTTTTTTACTCCAAAAAGGATCATTTTCGAAATTTTTAATATATTTCAAATAGTACTAATTTATCAAAATAATTTTCCAAATAAATAAATTAACTTACCAAAAGTTGTGATACGGTTTTCAATTAAATTGTACTTTACAGATTTAAATTACACTAAAATTATACTGTAGAAAACTTGAAAAAAATCATGTTTAAATTTATTTAATAGATATGAGAATCATTGCTAAGTTAAAAGTAATTTTTATAAATTAAGAAAAGGCATTTATCAGCATCTGTTAAGAAGTAACATCTAGTTAAAATGTAAATAATTTACTAGTTACAATCTTTCAATGACGAAGGATTAAGTTTCTAAAATTTTCTAGCATATAAATTGCTTTCATAAATTTTGAGAACTAAATAGTCAATCTAAATATTCTCTCTCTTCAACTGTTCTAGAACTCAATACCCACCTCAAGGTAAATATTGGCTCTAGCTTCTGGTTTAATTTATACTTTAGTTTTTTAAGATAAAAATTGGTGACGCAACTCTGATTTTGCATTCAACAATTTGTGGATTAATTTTGTTGCGGAATCTACTTTAAATTATGGATTCTGGTCTAATATGCCAGCCTCACCAAAACCTGAATGTAAAATTATAAATCAAAGTATCAGTATAAATATAAGTATTTATCATTGCATTTATCACTACTTTTAGTCATCATTACATTCTCATCTATTTCACTCAGTTGTTTCACTTCTGTAAATTTCACTTAGCTATTGACAGAAATTTTGTTCAACATTTACATAGTGAAAATTTTAAACAGGAAAATTATGGTAACATTATTAATTTTATCAATGTTATGATTTTTATAACCAATTCTTATGGAACTCAATATTAAAAGAAACAGTAATAACACAATATCGTCATATTTTAATCTATTAAAAAGAAGTAATATGCTCTGGGACAAAGAACTCAAAATTGAATATTCCTTTATGTCATAAATTATTTGGGAAATGATAATGAACACCATTAAAAACTTTTTATGGCTACAAAGATTTTAATTTTAATGAAAAATAAACTTTTAAAAATTGTGTGGATAAATATTTTTGACAAAACATAGTACTTTCTGCTTGAATTAGGAATAAAAATTATAACTATCGTAAAGCTATCAAATATTTAAAATATTTTAAGTATTTCACATAAAGTTACTAAAGACTAAATTAAAAACAATTGACGTTTTTTTTTGTGCAAGGAATTAGTGATAAACTGTGTGCTGAAAAAAATAGTTCATTCTTAAAAATTCAGGCCCTTTATAATATTAAATAGCACTTAAAAATAATTTAAAAACGTCGAGAAATAATTGAAATAATCTTAAAATGCAAAAAATTAAAATAATGGAGCAAAACGTTAAAAATGTACTAATGGATAAAAAAAACTTTTCAAAAATGGGGTAAAAATTTATTGGAAAAAAGAATTGTGAAAAGACCAAACAATTCTATGAGCACTAAAAAAGTTTTTTTTTTTAAATCTTGAGCTATATGAAACCCATCTTAAAGGCAAATTTTTTAAGTTAGGTGAATTATAATGTTATATTAAAAGTCAACTTGTGATTCTGTGTCATCAAAAATATCAATAAAAATTTAAACATTTGGGAGGAAGTACGAACATTGGAGGATTATTTGTTAACAATAAAATAACATGTTATCATAAAAAAAACCAGTTAATCAGTAAAGATGAAACATTAAAAGAAGTATTTATTGTATTTTATAAAGAAACAATAATCATGGACTAGTATATATAATTTAGATTCTTTCAATTTTTCTAAAACAGTTATCAAAAAAAATTTATAAATCCATTAAAAGCTTCATACTTATCCTTCATTTGAAAAGTGTGAATTGAATTAAAGAAGAGTTAAAGAGCAACAAAAAACCCATAAAAAAATATATTTCTGTAAGCAAAGCTAAGAAAAATGTGAATAAAAGTTTTGTAGTTAGTAAATTAAAATTGTCGTATGTTTAAGGAAACGTTCCAAACTTTCAATTATATTTGTCATTGAAAAAATTGTAAATATATTAATAAGTTTAAATTACAATCATTGAAACACATATTGAGAGTTCAATTTGCAATATTTTGAAAATTATTAAAGTTATAATAAAATGTAATTATTATCAATATAGTCATTGCTATTCAAAATTATGAATTTTTATTTTGTGTCATAATTAAATAATAAATTTAATTGTTCATTTGCCTTTTACTATTGATACATCATGGATAAATAATGATAAATCTCTTTTTTATAAATTTTGACCACGTAACAAGGGATACAGTATATTGAATTTGTCTCCTTTCATCGAATTATTCTTCCAATAAATAATCGGACTTGAGTATGCATATGCTTTTAAATATAAATGCAATTTATTTGCAAGCACTGTAAGAATGTAAATTTTAAAAATTTAACAATTTTAGATAAATATAATGTATATTTGCATGTTTCATCCAAATGAAAGCTCTTAATCAAACTACATGGATCTTTTTTTTTTCTTAAGATTATCGAAAATCAAACATGCCTTAAAGGAAGAGAAAATTAAATAATGTTCGGCTTACTTTCACCAATAATTTCACTCGAATATTCCCAAAACCACATTCCTACATTGATATTTGATTTAATTAAAGATGGTTTCCTCTGACCAAGATTTGAAAAAAAAAACGAATTCTTAATTAAGACACTCGGAAAAATAACGATATTAGTTAATTAATCTATATTTCGATGATTACTAGTATTCTTAATGAACTTAGTTTTTCTTAAACAGAGGTGATATGAAATGGAAAGATCCCCTCAACCAATAAGCAGGTTCATCTTTGATCACGTGATGTCATTAAAAATAATTCGGTATAAATGAAATGGGTGGAAATTCTCGTATTGTGGTGGTATTTTCCGATATGAAAGATAGTGCTGGATGCCCTGGCGTGCGAATTCAACATTTATTTCGGTAGCTACATATAATTCCCTGAATTATTCAATTGAGTTAAACTGACACTTCAGTGGTAATTTGTTTTTCCCGTTATTATCTACTGTTATTTAATATTTATTAATAGGGTCACAGGAATGATTTTAGATTACAATTCGTGATAAACTCCAAGTCATGAGGATAATATAGTAAGAAGGAAAACAAGAAGATAAATAAATATATGAAATATTGTAAAATAGACAGTCATTAAGGAATCGCTATAAAGAAGAATGATTGTTTTATAATGCACAAATAAAATATTGAAGGAAATATGGAATATTATAGTCATTGATAATACGCGTTTGATATTAGAGTTTATACTTTCAAATTCAGAACATTACAATAAGAAATGCATTTATATATTCATAAGACATTAGATGAAATTATAAGTTGTTGAAGTTTTGATACATGGCTTGTAGATTCAGAAAGTACCACTGAATATCAATATTTATTCAATTTCGTTTTGTATTACTCAGTGAAAAATTGCAACTCAAATAGTAAGACGCTTAAACGTGATAATATTTAATAAAGATTAAATATAACAAAACAAAGGGCTATAGCTTTTCAATGATTAATAAAAAAAATCTTAATATGAAGATATTTAATACATAACATTAAAACATTTGAAAAATAATTTTCACAAGGTTGAAGAATAATTTAAGAGTTATGATATTTTTTGCTCATAAATAATATTGCAAAAATTATGAATTATCAAAAATACAATACGTAGTAAAATATTCTTTTACTAAAAAAATTTAAATATATGTTATTAGTTATGTATCTTGTATAGTTCTGGCTTTTGTTGACTGATGAGATAAGCATACTTAATCACTTGGTAATTTTTTAATCATGGCCAAGTAACGCGGTCGACATCTAAGCTGGCAACACCAGTCTACCTCACACTACTATAATATATATATACAATGAATCCGAAAAAAGTTAAAAGTGTTGACAAATCAGTATGACGTTCTTCTTCTGGACTAGGTATTGAATTTGCACCTAATGGTCCAAAAACAATATTTTCACTGCAAAGTTATCACAGTCCTTACTTATAGTATAGCAATATACCAAAAGGAAATTTTAAGTGAAAATTAATGGATGTAAGGAATTCAGTTACTCTCCAGAGTATAACTATTTTATTTATTTTCACTTAATTTTCCATTTTTTATCACAGACGTACACAATACTCGTATCATTACATTCTTTTACAATATTAAAATATGAGAGATAGAAAAGTTGATAAATCTTGGAAATCAAAAATCGTAATGCAACTTATTGTGCGCATCACTCAATAAATGTAAAGACGGATTTCATTATAAAAAAGCCTTCCTAATTCAGATATGACGAAAATAGATCCTGCCTAAATCCAAATTAAGTAAAGCTAAAACCAACCAAAATTAAAATATTGCTAAAACAAATTTTAGATATGTAAAAGGCTAAAATTGATGTTTTTATCGTAAAAATTAATTTCTCAGTATAAATATTGAAAATTAATTTCACAATGCAATTATGATTTTAGAAAACAAATAATTAGGAATAATAAAAATATTTTTTACATAACAAAAAGAATTTTTCAGCTTAAATACTAAATCTTAATATTTTTAGAATGCGATTCAGTTTAGAACTGAAAATTTTTAAGAAATAAAGTTTCTTTCATAAAATTTTTCAGAATCGAACCTAAGAAACGTCAAGCTGAATCACAGAGCTCTAACCATAAAGCTACAAACACAGCAACGTTATAAGCAAGGATTCACTTCTATAATTTCACTTTCTAGGGAGATTCTAATTGAATTAGAAACTAATTATTTTATTAGAATTCATTATACTAAAAATTCTTACGTTAATCCTCTTATTGCAAAAATAGATTTTCTTTGCTTTTCTTTGTTGAATAGAATTAATTCCCGCTTACTATAATAAATAACGATTCTCTGTTTCACTTCCTATAGCTGATTAATAAATAATTCCAAGTTAAAAAAAATTGCTTTTATGAATTACGAGCACTAATGAGTTTCATGAAATAAAATTTATTACATAACGTTAGTTTTCGGAATAAAATCTGAAACACTTCACAAATCAAATTTGCTATCTGAAATAAAATATTAAGCGAAGATGTCAAAGAGAGGCCTTTCATAAATTTAATTATATTTGCATTCGACTTGCATTGGATGAATAAATTGTTTGACGTCATTGGTATTATTGATTTGTGCTTCACTAATAATCATAGTTATTGCGACGCGTTATGCGTGAAAACACATTTAACTTCTGAAAAGAGAATTTATAAAATGACATAAATTATGTAAATGAAATAAAATATTTCTAGTTGTTCTCTTTTGGTTTATTAGCAAAATGGAAAGAGGATTCATTTATTTCATGAGAAAATCAAAATTATTGAACAAAAGTTCTTACAGATGTGTGTAAAAATGTTTAAAATATAAAATAGTATAGCAGTTTGACGGTTGCTTTTGCTGACTTCAGTAAACATTTGTATCATAGTTATTCATATATTTCAAAATTAATAATTAAATTTATATTAAATATAAATAAGATTTAAAAACAAACAATTCAATAAAGATTTCAGCTTAAATTAATTATTAGAAATTTAATGGTTATTTTAATATCACACACACATTAATGAAACTAAATATCTGAGAACCATTTCAAGAGAAAATATCTATTCAAAAGTGTTATGATTTATAATTTATAGTTATCTATCATATTTTAAGGCCGGCAAATTTTCTAGGTAAAACCTTAAAGCAATGATTTTCTACCATTTTTGTCACCGCACAATTTTAATGATTTCAAAATTTGGCGGCACACAAAGAAAAAGAAAAGTTTAGAAGTTGTTTACTTATCTATAATGCACTGTGTGAATTAGTTTATGATAATAATTGCGAATGTAAAATAAAGTAATATAATATGTATTTCAAAAACAACATTATTAAGAGATTAAAGACAATATAACAATAAGGATACTTTTAATGAGAAATTTGAATTTGATGTTATTTGATGATTTCCTTTATATTTGATCTTAAAAATGAAAATGCTATTCTCATATTTTTTGTACATTCATCAGTCTCAATCTTGTTTTTCGTTTTTTTTTGTTGATTAATACTGAAAATCTGAATTCACACAAATAAGATATAAAAAATTGTTATTGTATTGTTATTGTTATTATTGTTCATTTTATTGTTATTGTGGTAAAATTGTTATTGTTATTGAGAACACTTGAAATTTTCAAATATTTTAGGAAAAGTCACTTTTATCGTAGATAAAAACAATTTTTAACTGTCAAAAATATGGTTAAAAATTGTTTTACTTGTATAAATAACTTTTATTTTGTAGTGTATTTTTCTTTAATTTAAACAAACTACTGGTATTAAAAAAGAATCATAATTTTTATTATATACATTTCTAAATTTTGCAGGCATACTTTAAGAATTAAGCAGCACACAAAAGTGGTGCATCAAAATTATTGAAAATCACTGCCTTAAAGCAAAGGTATTATAAAATTTAAAAATACAATGGTTTTTATTGTTTTCATAACAGTACAGCGTAAAATTTTGCTGGTTCTCTATTTTCTTTATTTTTAAAATTCTGTTGAGCTTTAGATAAAAGCTTAATAATTTTAAATATTTCATCACCTTTAACTATTACAAAAAGAAATCATATAAAAAAACCATTGTGTTTCGTTTTTTTTCTTTTTTCTTTTTTTTTAAATTTAATGTGTTTTTTATTTTTTAAAAACATCTTTTATTTTTCTTAGTAATTGTAAATAAAAACATGAAAATATATTAAATATCTATTATAATGAAATTAAAGTTAACAAAAATATATGTTTAGGACTTTTACCAAATGGGAGCTTAATATTAGTTTAAAAAAAAAATATTTTTTTGAAATATTTTAAATGTCTGAAATATTTTAGAAATATCTAGGTTAAAATATTTCTATACCTTTAAAGACACATTTATTATGAAATAGTTATTTCCTGCTATTTTAAAGTAAAGAAATTAAAATATTTAATGAATTTTTTAAATATTATCACTAAATATGTATTGGTAGTTAATTATTTTATCATTTTATGTTTCACGACTGTCAAAAAAACTTTAATATTTGAGTATTTTTTTCTAAACAATCCACGTTAAAGAAATAGTTTTCATTTTAACTAGTAAATAAATTCTTGTAATTACTCCCTTGTAACCTATAATATAATATCAGAGAAATATCAATTACATTCAGTAACTCATAATTATTTTGAAATTCTCATGTTTTCATATATCCCTTTTCTTTTTACATTCAAAATAATCAAAAGCCTTGAGTAAATAGAGGTTGAATTTGGATTAACAAATTAGTAATTTTGCAACTAGAAAAAATATTACAAGAATCTTAACCAGTTTCTTACTTTGTTCAAAAAACAAAGTTGAA
Organism: Latrodectus geometricus; assembly: GCA_026290005.1. Lineage (NCBI taxonomy): Eukaryota > Metazoa > Arthropoda > Arachnida > Araneae > Theridiidae > Latrodectus > Latrodectus geometricus. Next base: position 103,278 of record JAPDSC010030825.1, on the reverse strand, counting down.
AACTCATTAAGATGTATTATACTATTACGTTATTATAATGCGTTATTACAAACATAAAATATTTAAAATAACATAAATATGTCAAATAATTTTTTAAAATTGTCATTTCTCTTGAAACCTCAATTTAACTTGAATTTTCAGCTACATGTTATCACCATCACGTATTGTATTTAAAGATTTTCGCCCCCCTCCCCATAACATTTTGTTGAATTACTGATATATATATATATATATATATATATATATATTTTCAATAAAAATTTTAATTTTTTAGTAAAAAGTGTAAAATATTTCCAATTTTTTAATTAAAACTGATGATATAGGAGATATTACATCATTTAAAAACAAATCTCTGAATGAAAAAAAGTTTTTTCTGAAATCAATTGGAAATGTTAGATTGTCATAGTAATACGTTATTCTTGTGTCTAATAATATTTTACCGTCATCCACCGTTTCAAGCAGTTCCGAAGAAATGGTCTACAATTGTTGCTGTTCCGATGTTTATACCAAGTTATTTTAAGACTATTGATCGATCGCGACCGGTATACGCCCTGTCAAAAATCCTTACAATATTTTCAGAATTCCGAGATGCTTTGATTTCTTAGCGATGCAGTCTCAAAACAACTATTCTTATCTTTTCCTTTCAACGAGTATGATTTATTAAGAAATATTATTTATTTTTGAAAACTCTAGATGAAATAAATTAATGAATAGCTGTATAACTTAGTTTGCTTATGAAAAAATGCATACATTTTATAAAATCGTTTAGAGTGCAATTAATTTTAATTTAATCAAAATTAAATTTTTTGCTAATGAATATATTCAAATCAGTAAAATGGCAAGCTTAAAAATAATTAATTTTCAAGAATATTTTATTAATTTTGGCTCAAAGAGCTTACATTAAAAGTTTCTGAATAAACTTACGAGAAAATTACAGATAGTAAAATAGTTCTTTTAAAGGAGATAATTATCAAAAGAGAATAAAAATAACGACAGAAATCGCATCTAAATCAGAAAGTTAACTTCGTAAGATTTAGAAATATGAATACATATATATATATAAAAAAAAAAAAAAAAAAATATATATATATATATATATATATATATATATATTAGCCTTTTTTATGAAACATGAAAAAACTAATTAATACATTTATATTTTTTCAGGAAATTTTTAAATATAAATGACGTAATAAAGTATTATATAAATGTTTAGTTGTAATATAAGCAAAAACTTCAATATGTTTAATTTATTTCTTAAGCAGACTTAAAGGGTTTTAGTATATATCCAATCTTAAGAATACTTCTAGTAGCTCTAAATTTCTATTTCTTGTTCAATTTTTATGATTGGAATCTGTTGAATGCACACTGCAAAATTAATTTTTTTAAGTTAATGCTTTATTAACATCTTATTTTTTTCAAGAAAAAATTATTTCTTTAAACTGACATAAAATTTTGAAATATTTTTAATTTCTATACCCTTATTTATAGATTCCCATTTTAATATAATAATAGCATGAAATTCATAAATTCATGAAATTCATATAATAGCATGAAACACATAATTGACAAAGCATTTCTTTTAATGATAGAGAGCCAAAAGCTCGATTCTGCTCTACAGTAAGTCCATCTTAATGGTGGGGACTAAACATTTCAATAAAAATGTTCTGATCCCTTTGTCCACAGAAGTATAAATAAGGAAAGAAGTGTGCTAGTTATCATCATTATGTTGGTCTTGTTACTTACACTTCATATTAAGGGCTATTAGCTGTTGTTTAGTGAAAAATTGGCATAAATAAACACCTGGAAATACATTTTCCAGCTATTTATTTTTGTCGCTTTGACCGCAAGTATAAAAATTGTTTAAGAAAGAAATTAATACAATTACTTCTTCAATTGCACTACAGTCCACTGTAGGTCAAAGCCTTCTCAACAAGTCAATAGTTAATTTTTAATGTCTTTAGATTTGTTTCTATACAATTCAACCTTTTTGTAAGAGATCTGCCTCTTTTTCTGGCACTCTTTATATTTGCAAATGTATTGTATAAAATTACTATAACAATATCTTCGATACTTTCTTTTTGTTTGTCATTTCATCATCTAAAAGAAATAATTTATTTTGTCTACCTCTGCATAAATTGTATGTATATAATATAATATATAATACACACACTCGCACTTATATATGTGAATAAATATTGAATTTAAATATTTCATTCAGTGTCATTTAGAAAACATCGTTTTGATTTTTGACATGTTTTTATGCTCCTCCGGTAGAAAAATGCATTTTATTTCTTATTACTACATTCTAGTTTAAGTGATTCGAAAATTAAAGAAGTAGCGACACTTCCGGATTCAACAACAATTTGAATTTGGAATAGAATACATTTAGAATTTATTTCAATATTGATCTCATTAAATTATTAGAATTATGATTTATTCTATCAATATTTTACTTTATTTTTAAATGACTATTTGCAATTATTTATTTATAAAATATTAATAACTGCTGATATGTTGATAAATTATTTTTCCTTTCCTTTTACATTTGAAATATATTCGATTGCTTGACAAAATGCTACTGATGATAATCTTTGCTTTTCCAACAACACAAATGCCGGAAAGGTATATGAGTGATATCTTTATATCGATACATCTGCGTGAGGCTGATATACCTTCTATTGTTTCAAGGTACCTCTACCTAAAATTTCGAACCAAAGTAATCCTAATTTAAAGTATAATATTAACCAATAAGACAGATCTATCAATATAAACATCAGTTTAATTGTTCTGTACCAATTACTGTTCTATGCTATAAATATGAATCTAATTTCGGAAATATATTAATGTGTTTATACTACTGGAACATAATAGCCTAATTGTTTTCCTGAAAATTATTCTCTCGATGGATTATCTTGTCTTACTGATTCACTCGGGTGAAACTTAGCATGAAATAGGCACGAGAAGAGGTGAATAGCAAGTTTGGATTTTCACAAATATGCTCTTGAGTTTCCCAGTTTTCTTCAAAGTTAACGAGTATCAGTTAAAGAAATGTGTGTGAGTAAAAAGAATCTTCGATGAGCAATCAAGAGCTTATATTGAATATAATTACACCATAAGGTCCCTACTACTTTCAAAATAAGAGCTAAATCTATGCTGAGATGTGTTGCTTCTTTAAATGGCTACCCGTAATATAAACCATATTTTCCAATCATAAAACAATAAAAATATAAAGGAAACAAAAATTAATATATAATAGTATCATTTTAAATAATAATATGAGAAAAAATGGCTTTAAGCAAGTGAAAGAATTCTAAAAATAATAATCTAAGTCAAATCACATTATTTAGACAGTATCTCGATGCTCAAAAGGATTTTAGATCGATAGTAATCGCTCACTCACAATAAAAAATATGCATTGGCGTTATCCGTAGCTTTTTTTTTTTTTTTTTTAGAAAAATATTTGAGTGAAATAAATGTGTAAAATAAACTGTTTACGTGAAGGAATTCATATGTTGTTCATTACGACAAATTTTGTTGTAGCAATCTAATGTAAATGTTTTTCTAACGAGCGAAGTTGTAATAGCTCGTGGCAATGTTTCTATTCCGTGTCTTCATCTGATTAAAAGAAAGATGCTGATCATCTAAAATTGTTGCTATTTCAATTATGGTTCATGAAATGACTTCAGTCATTTGCTGATTCACATTAAAAACTGTGATTGCTTTAAATGTAGAGAAATCAATGTTGTGTCGATTTTCAGTATCTTACAGGTTAATATATACGGCTAAAAAATCTAAAAATATTTTTGTTAAATGTAACCTAAATCAGTCCAGTGTTGGTCATTTACTGAAAAAGTAGTGTTCACAGCAGTATTTTTTATAAGTTGAATCATGAATGTTTATATTTATGAGACTATATTACTTTTTTTAGTTTACATTTTACAAAATTACTTAAATTAAGTACGTTAAAGAGGAAATATTTATTACAAAATTATTTAAAGTGGGAAAGTTATTGCTTTCTTTCACTGGATATTGCAAAATATTTTTAAATTCTTAAAAATACATACTACGAAATACTTAAGAAATACAAAGTATTTTAAGCTGCACATTTTAATGTATTAAACTTCATACACATTAAAATTGTTCTACTTATTCTAAATCAATAGATTCTAAATATGGTTTCTAAAGCAATATATTCATTCGAATAATCTAATAATTATTTAATATGCTGAATCATGAAACATCTACAGTTCAGTTCATGGATTTATGAGTATTTATCTTTTATTTGAATCCCTTAGGTTCTTTTTCGTTTTGGAAAATTTGAATGACAAAATTAAATATATCAAGTTTGGAGAGAACACCTATTTAGTTTCTTTTTAAATATTAAACGAAACAGTAATTCAAATCTAAGTTTCTTCTCAAGAGTTTTTCACCTACTTCATTTCAAAATTTAATTTTTCAAGACATTTAATTTAAGGTAATAGTTTGTTTTAAATTTATATCAAAAATACCTATATTCGGTCGAATAACGTGCAAATCAGTCAGATGTATGTCTGAGATAAATTAAATTCATAGCAACAAATTAAATAAAAAAAATTTAATGAAGGAGATCTTTAAATCACTAAATTTTTGAACAATATAAAGTATTGCATAATAGTTTTAGATTGAAAAAACCAGGGACTTAAATGCAAAGTGAAAATTAAGTATGATTATTTTTGATAAAAAAAAGTTAATAGTTAAAAAAGTTTGTAGGGAAGATCTATCTTTTATTCAAGGTCCTCAAAATCCTTTTAAATTGTATTGAATATAATTAAATAACTGTGCAATAAGAATGTGTCAAATACTTCGTTTTACACTGCTAAGAACTTTTCGAAAAATTCATGGAATAAACTTTAAACTCTAAGTCTTCGAATAAAAAGCATGGTAATTTTTCTACAGATGTGTTTCTCCCTTAAATGTTTCAGTGAAAAAAATAGGCCGCCAAATGTTGCTCTACACAGGGAAACATTGCTATTTAGTGACCTCACACATGTTTCACATTTTTACTATACTTCAGCTCATGTTTTACATTTTTTATTTTACATGCAAATTTTAACCGCTTGCCTTATTTACTCGAGTTATCTCGGGTTCGTATATAATGCAGTTAATTATTATCCCGAGAAAACTCGGGTGAAGCAAAATTTGTCAGTACGATTTGTTTTATCACGTTTTTACTCGGCCTGGAGGAAATGAAAGGAAATATTCTGTTTTAACATGCAATTTGCCTTTTCTTTAATTTCGCGGTTCTTTTCCGGGATTGGCGACATGTTTCTCTATGATATAGTATACGATGGCTTGTGGATTAGTAATGTACAAAGGAGGATAGTTGTGTTGAAAAAAAGTAAAATAATGGTGCTGATGCCGTACGAAATGAGACCAGATACCAGCGTACGGAATGTCAGGTATCACTTTGTGTTTCTCTTGTTTCAAAAACTATCATACAAAGACAAATATTTAACTTTTTTGCCCGAGATAACTCGGGATTGTAAACTAATATTAAAACTATATATATGCTTTCATAACTATAAAAAATTAAAAATTGAACTTAAAAACTACATATTTTGTTTTGATTCGTTTTCTTGTATTTAGTAATAAAATAAAAAAATGTGATGATTTTTTGCAATTTTTTTTTTAAAAAATTTGTAAGGGAAGCGGTTAAATTTATGAAAAAAAACTAAAATATGAATTTTAATAATAAAGTTTTCACTTATTTGTTTCAGATAAAATTATAAGTTTATAGCTCTGTTTCTTTCTTCAAATGCAAAATAAATATTGAAATTTAAAACATTTAGTGATTTTTTTCCTAAAATGGTCGATAACATAATACGTAAGTACCGATTATCCTCATATAGCCAACACTAATCATGAAGATGTCACCACATAAATTGAAAACGTGACTCCCTCTACTGATCAAGATATTTACTGAGATTTTTTCTTCAATCTCGTATATCGGCTATTATCTGAAGAGAATGGGATTGCTAACTATGCGTGATAGGGGTGAAAGCAAGAAAGAAAAACTCTTTCCTTTCGAACTGAAATCAACGGATAATACTTTTACCGGAGCACAGTTTTCCTTTGTTAGCTTTTTCTACCTCAATCACGAACTATAGTGTTCATTGGTAGGTTTTATGCTTTTCCAATAAAGTAAGACTTATCTACTTCAATCTGCCAATAAAGAATAATATAATCAATAAATAATCTCCATAAATCTCCTTTTCTAACGCAAGCTTTTTTGAGTGTGAGTTTTCTCAATTTTATTTTTAAATATATTAAAAATTACAACCACTTTCTTAAGAATAAAATTTTCTACAATAAATGTTGATCAAGAAAATATGATTTTCTCACTTTTGGCTTTTATTGCTGATGGCTAGAAAATATAATCTAATATTTTTCTCTTAATTTTTATTTCATTATTTTTATTAATCTTTCTCTCTTGATATTGATTTATCTTATACTTGAAAAGTTCTTGTAGAATTTTTCGCATATAAAGACAGTCTAAAAATCTTATCAATAACTTTATGTGGTTTGCTCAAGGACACATGAAAATGCTTTACTATTTTTCTAAAATTATTCTGCTTAACCATACATATTGTTTTCGCAAAAGCTTTCCAAAAAATGTTTATTTAGTATATCTAATAATACAGATCTTTTGAAAGATCTGTATTGTTAGCAGTGTTAATCGAGTCTAGATCTGTGTCACTAAACATTGTTGATATATTTTTTATAAAACTAACGTGCTTTGAATGATGTCAATATTAAACAAGAGAGATAGATATTTAAAACAAAGCCATCCGTCGGAATTGATATTCAAAGTTTTCTCACTTGCAACGTTTTAAAACATTTCCCAATCTATACATATAAAATGTTTTGGACAAACAGCTTAAAACGAATGTTCGAAAAATTCTGACATACATTTTGTGATTTTAGTCTTCTTACAGCAGTGTTGCCAAGAAAATAGTTTGTGTTTGAATACTGAGAAAATGTTCAATGAAATTACAGCATGTTTGTTACAATGATTATAAGCAGATAATAGAAGTTTCTCACACATCTAAGCTACTATTTTGAAATACTCTAATTTATATATAGTCAAAGACAGGTAGCTTCTGTTTTATTTGTTTTATACAAGGGCATAAATAAAAAATTATAAATAGATAATATTAATTCACCTATTACGTAAACTACAAAAATAATTAAAAAAAGTAAGTGAAAATTATAATATATGTAAGTTTTAAGGACGTTAGACAGAAAATTATTGGCCACCTTGTATGTAAGTATATACGTATGCATATATATTATAGATTAAATAAACATTTTTTGTTGTCTTTTTAAAAGAATTTCTAAAATTATACTAAAATTAATACAATAAATTTCTTTCTGTTTTTCCTTTTAAAAGGATCAATATATTTCTAAATTTAGTTTTATCATTTCTTAATAGTTAGTTGAGCAGAATATTGAATTTGTCTCTCTCCTTCTCTATCTTCGTAAACTGAATACTTGCAAAAGAAGACGCATTAGTTCGAAATGAGACAGACACTTTAGCATATGCTTTCCCCTTAAATTACTTCCATTTTGTTTTAGAAATCAGACTGCATTGTAGACGTAAATATATTTTCTTAGAAACTCCTCAATATAAATGGATTTTGTTCACTTCAAAAATCATATTAGTTATTTTAAATTCCTATTATTAAAAGCTTTATAAAAATAGAATATATATATATATATATATATATATATATATATATATATATATATATATCTAAGTTATATTTATATATATCGCGATTTTAAAGTTTATTTTATTTTGTGAACCTATAGTACCACCTAAAAATTTCCATGATAGTTAGTTAGCACATTTTTGTACTTTCACGGTCCATTTATATTAAAATTTATAGGATTGGTATCCCAAGAAAGATATTATTATTAAATTTATGTTATTAAATTTTTATTGAAAAAATAATCATTAACGTTGAAAAAATATTTGTTTTTGGTAAATGAGCCTAGAATCTTTCCAAGCCATTATGTCTGTGTTTAAGAAAGGCTTTTTAATTAGTGATGTGATGATGATAGTAATAACTATATACATGTTGGGTGTGTTTCAATTTGATCTTGAGAATCAGGGAGTTGTAAAACCAGTCAGTTATTTACAATTTGATTCCTGACAAGTATAAGTTTATTTATCTAAATTTTTTTATTTTAACTTTGAAATCCAATATATTATTTCTTTTAAATTTACTTTGAGAAATTTTTCAAGTACATTAATTAAAATAATCATACTAGTTTCTCTACATTGGTTGAAACATCAAATTACTTTCATATTTATTATTAAGTATAATATATTGGGATAGATTTGAATCATATAACGATTAAAAAATTAGTGTAATTTGAATAATTTTATAAAAATCATTTAAATTCTTCATGTAATTGTAGCTAAAAGTTAAAATAACTCGATATTTTATCATTAATATTTTCATAGTTATTGTCTAAACAGAAAGTTGAAAGCGCGGAATGTGTTCGGTATTTTCCCATTATGCATAAGGTGATTCATTCTAAAACATTCTTTTTATGTTAAACATTATGTTCAACACAAAAAGTTGATCCATGCTTCTGCATTTTTAAATTTGCTTCTAAAATCATGAACTCTATATTATTTATTTGAAGCCTACGTTCTGTTATATATTTTTAAAAAATTGTAATTTACGAAATAAATCTTGTTATAATAATATGTATGAATCTGTCGACCATTCTTATCTAAATTTATCACACTGTGTGTAATCATGGCAGCCTATTTTTCAAAGCATTTTGTCAAGTATTTTAATGTTCAGCACGTAAATTGCTTTCCAGTTGAATTTTCATACATAGTGGATCTTATTGGAAATGCTGAAATCTTCCAAGCTTCCACTCTATAGCAAATGTGCATGTAGAAGGTAGACAAATTATCCATTTCCAGTTGATCTACAATGTCTAATATATCAAAGGCGATAAAACATGGTGCAATCATCAAGTTAGATAACTATGTCATCAAAGTGAAAAATAATTCAGAAAACATTCTTATACCCCAGACACATGTGCTAGAACTATTGAAAATTAACATTAATATCTTACATTTTTTGTCCTTTTTCTCTGTTGTCTATAGAAGGAAACTGAGATTAAGTTCCTGACTTAAAAGAAATAAACTATTGAGTAGTATAATAGGGAAAAAAACAATTCCTATTTTGATTTAATATTCACTACAACCATATATCTCATACGTATGGAATTCTCTTTGGTTTTAGTTAGCTACAACAGCTGTATATCTGTTTTTCGTAGGGACTCTAACCATACACTGTACTTAGACAGAGATCACGGCATATCTGTTAGGCTGATCTTAAATTGTTTCCATAATCGGGAAATGTGCAAGAATAATAAGCACTAAAAAAATGGGAAGTGTGATTGGTTATTGCTTTATGTGTTTAGATATTTCTATCTGTTTCTTTTCATACAAGTAGATTCATTATTATAGAGAGTGTGGTGTACGAAAATTAATTATCTTCCTTTGCCGCGTATTATCTGGGTAACTGGAATTCACTTTTTACAA